>JAGFMF010011662.1:6506613-6576281 GCA_019455555.1 Galemys pyrenaicus
GGGTTGTTTTCTTTTTTTCTGTTTAGTCTGGTTAGTTCTTTGTGGATCTGTGTGATAAGTCCCTTGTCAGTAATGTTGTATGTAAAGATTTTCTCCCAGCTGGTGGGTTGTCGCTTTGTTTTGGCTAATGTGTCCTTTGCTGAACAGAAGCTTTTAAGTTTGATGTAGTCCCACATGTTTATCCTCTCTTTCACTATCTGTGCTTTAGGTGTTGTACCTCCAAAGATGTCATTGATGTGTATGTCCAGGTGAACTTTTAAACCTCACCTTATCATACTCACAGAGTATGTACCTCTGGGGTGTATTGCAGTTCCTTCCTGGGGTGAATGTCAAGCAGGGCCAAAGGCAGTCCTCTTCTCCCTGTCTTCTTGGGTCTCCCTTGCTCCCTGCAGCATTTGCAGAAATTACTGTTTTACATAGTCAACAACTTGGGTACCACGTTCCTGCAAAGCTTCAGGAACTCCGCCAGGTGTGGGACCCAAGATGTCTAAAGCATGAGCTCCAGGTACTCGGTGAGTCTTTGGTATCCAGATTTCATTTATAGTAAAAGTAGTAGATATTGATTTCTATGTGTATTTGCCAATGGGGAGATTGATCATGATTATCTTTCTAAGAGAAATCTGGACATCGTATTTCTAAAGACAAAACCATCCCATGTACAAAATCTTTCTTTCACTTCATAAATGACAGTGACAAATATCAAGAAAGGAAGGAAGCCAGCACTCCCAGGAGGGTGGTTCAGAGAGTCCAACACACACCTCCTTGACTCTGTGGTTTCTCTACACGAACTGGAGCTCATGGCTCCAAGTGCAAATTAATTTAGATTACAATTGACGGTTAGGTTTGGAGTGGGAGAGGAAAAAAATCAATGGTATGTGAGTACAGAAACCATACACAGCACCAAGTGGAAATCCCAAACCTCAAATGCTTTTGACACCAATTGTGAAATCCTGCAAAAGCAGATGCAAGTGTATCATGGACAAAACCATCCTATAAGTTTTTTATATGGGTCTTCAACCACAGAGGGCACAAAGGGGATTTTTTGTTATTGTTCCTCCAATGCTTCAATGTCATCCCTGGTGTAGAAAAATATGCCTATGTTATAGAAAGAAGAAAAATGTGTGTGTTTTACTCGGTTTAATTATAAGGGAAAATAGAAAGCACTTGGAACTTTTTTTTTAATGAATTCATCTCATTCCCCAAAACCCAGAGCCCAGAAATCACTTATAGCTTAAAAATGCAGTTTTTGCCTAAGATTGGGAACTGATTTGATGAATGTGCTCTAGTTAATCACCCATATAGGACTTCTTGAACATTACTGTGACATTGAGTGCTGTCTGTGTAACTTAATGTTATAAAACCTGGAAGGCGTATTTATATCCCAATCCAGATGGACCAAAACAAAGTACAATTATTCCTTCAAAAGTCGACCTTTGCATACAGATTAAAAATGGATTGCTTCCAAGATTCAAATGGAGAAATGAACTCAGTTCCCCGATTGTCCTGCATTCATTATGGCCTTATTGGACAGGGTTTGGGGCAGTGCTAATTAGTGACGAGTCTGTGTTAAGCCTTGGACTCACAGCCTGATTTGCAAAGTGGCAGCAGGAAGAGTTGTTATGAGACTAATTACAGCTATCAGAGATGGTGCTATTTTAAACAGATGTGAATTAAGTGCCTTCACAGAAGCAAAGGAAAATGATTTTACTCTTGGCAATGAATATCCCCATACAAAGACCGGGAGATCTAGGTGTTGGGCCTTTCTTGTAAAATTGAATCTAGTCCCCTTGGAAAATTAAAACAGAAACTTCATGCTGATTGTCCTCAGGAGTAAGGTTCTAGGGAAGAATCGCACACCCTCCTTACTCTTCTGTAATTTAAAACATGAGCAAAGATACCCAAGGATGCCTTAACATAATAGATTATATTAGGCTTATTTTGAAGTATATATTGTTTCTTTATCAATATCTTGACTGGACATTACTAGTTACTATTAATTTTTTAAATGTTTATATATATAAAATTTATCGCCTCTCTTGAAAAAGGCCGGAGGAGGAGCTGGGGCTTAGATTGATTTAAAAATTGTCTCCAAATTTCAGTTGTTTGGCACAACTTGGAACCTGCCAAATCAGGTCTTTTTGGCTTTAGAGTCTTTCCTTTAGAGTCATTGTTCCCCCAAATGACTGACTGAGTAGTACTAAAAAGATAAGACTGCACAATTCTTATGAGACTAATGATGTTGGGTTTGCCAATGAATCCTGACTCCATACATGAATCAGATGATCAGCTTGCAGAATATTATTTTCTGCTGACTATTTAATGGATCTCAGCGAGCTGAGTTGACCACGTGAAGTGCTATTATCTGATACGGATCACCCCCACCCTGTCATATACAGAGCTACCCCTGCTTTCCCCAGCAAACTTCAACTTCTTATCAATGGCTCCGTGACTTCTCAGCCTCTTGAGGTTTTCAGATCATTTTCATCTTGGTGTCCATGTCTCATCGTGCTCCTTGTAGAGTCTCTTTCATTCTCTGTCCCAAGTTCTCCTCCTTTCTCCCAAGAAGACTAATGTGGTGGTTCATGCAAGCTGGAGAGAGCGCCTGGGCACAGACCAGCTCAAAAGAAACTGTGCTTCCCCTTCTTCCCCTCTTGCATTCCAGGGGAGGGCAACGGGGAAGCTCTGTCTAGGAGAAATGCCATTTCTGTAACATGTGTCACTTATCCTAAAGGAACGAACCCTGACAATGCATTTCAAGACTTCTCATTAAATGTACAAAGCTTAAATGTATGTGCATATTTGTCAAGGGTAAACCAACAGAGTGCAGTGCACAGCCTTCGGCCCCACCACTGCGGTGACCTTGCTATTCAATCACAAGACTTGACTTTCACCCCTTCAGAGGCTGTTAACTGAGAGGTCCAGAAGGGAGCTCAGTGGTGAATGGCCCCTGAGGTCAGCTGACCACACATCTGCTACTATAAGTCAGACCCAGTTCCTGGGACTCCAGGATGGTTGCGCACTTGTAAATCAGGGGATTGGCATTTGGCCTCATTTAGTTGGAGAGAAACTTCAAGGAATGCCTGATTCTCTTTTATTTTAGCTTTCAATTTTCTTAATCCTGCCCCCTTCTTCTTTCTGAGAACTAAATGAGTTTGGCCTCCCTGAGCATAACCATTCAGAGTAATTCACACTCACCCCTTTAGCATATGCATGAAGCTCAGCCAGTGAACATTACATCAGTAGCAGATCTCCCCCCTGCTGCTCAGAGTCCAGAGTCCAAGTTCCCGGGTGTATGGTAGTCATTAAAGGATTTTACCATATAGAACAAAAAGGGTGAAAACTCAGTTGGTAGAATAATTCAAGAGCCCTTCACAGCACTTGATCTAAATTTCCCCATTTTGCAATGATAAGCTCTGGGACAGTTAATTAAAACCTCCACCTTTGCAATTTTGCATAGCTCTCAGTCCCAGATGCCTTCTCCCCCAAAGAATACATTTTATGTATTAAGGGAATCCTGAGAAGTCTTCACCTAGTTTTTAAAAAAAAAATCAAATATACATTTTGATGCCAAAAATAAATGAGTGACTTTAAGAAAAGCATAGAGGACACTTATGAAATTAGGAGAAAATAAAGGTTGGGTTTGGTGTGAGTTTTGTGCCTCAATCTACCTCTCAAGTATGTCGCGTCCACTGAAATTTTATCCAGTCTCCTTTAGAGTTAGAACTTTTTTATGGGTTTGAAATGTATTCTATATGCTTAGTGATCCTAAGGCCAACAGATCTGATTGCCGCTTTATGTAAACTATGTGAAGTTTGAGCCACCAGTAAATCAAAATCCAATCCCTTTTTATAAGTATCTGGACACTTCCATATTTCAACTCACTTCACATCAATCACCTTTCTCAACATCTTGCCTGTCTATAATTCCTAATGCATTTAGCCTTCAACCATGTCCCGGCTCTCATTTCTAGAACTGACCCTCTCGTGCAGTACTTATCTCTATTTTTCACTTTTAAGACTGTTTTACGAAGTGCATAGTTTGCAAAGTTTTATTCATGAAAATCAGAAACCCCAGACACCCCTAGCTGCAGGATCAGAGCTGTCTCTTTTTAAATAGAATATATTTTTCAGTTTTCTCCTGTGTCTTATTTGTTTTCATAGCACTTTCCTAGCTAGATAATATCATAACATGCA
This sequence comes from Galemys pyrenaicus, assembly GCA_019455555.1. Classification (NCBI taxonomy): domain Eukaryota; kingdom Metazoa; phylum Chordata; class Mammalia; order Eulipotyphla; family Talpidae; genus Galemys; species Galemys pyrenaicus. The sequence goes on from JAGFMF010011662.1 coordinate 6,510,807, forward strand.
TTTACATTGAAACAGTCACACAGAGGTGTTCACAAATAGGAAAAGATTGATTGTGTTCACATGCATGCAAATTTAGAACTCTGCTCACAGTCCCTAAATTTTAATCTGCCCTACGGGGTAGTAAGACCTCAAAATAAGACAAAGGACAGATTCCCAAGGGCTGTCATGACTGTCATCAGAGGAGAATTATTAGGTAAAGAAGAGGAACAAAGGGAATATTGTTTCCACCTCTTTGCTGAGAACCCACGCATGCACCAGCATGCAGCGAAGGTCGTTTGGAAAGTTTTGGATAAGCACTGGGTATTTGGAAACGAACTTATCAGCGCTTGCAAAGCATGGAGCCTCCTTTCAGAAAAGAGCTTCCAGGCATCTGCCCCCGCGATTCCCATTGCTAATTTGTCCCTAAAACAAATACTTTAGATTCTCTTCACATCAATTCAACACTCACTCCCTGATAGAGTTGTGGCTTCGGGCTCACCTTAAGAAACCAGAGACTTTTCACCTTTAATTACTAGAATGAATCCAAATTTCAAGTGTCTAGTACAAAATCTCCACCCACCCCATAACATATAAATAAGAAGCTTCTAAGGCTATGCACCTATCAGAATTTACTTTGATGATAAAGTGATAAAAGAGACAAAAGAATGCCTTGTGTTTCTTCTCATGTAGCCTAATGAAGTAATAACTATTGCAGACACTGACATTAATCTTCTAGAGGGGAGGTGTTTTTTAACCATCCCATGGTTAAACTTTTGAATATAGGAGGCTTCCTGGTCGTTATTCTTTTTTAAAGTCTCCTCTATTCTTTTTAGGGATTTCCTCTTTGTGTGGACATGGAAGAATCTCACCTCTGAGTTCTATATAAGACTGATCACCTCACTTCCTAAAGCAGTTTTGATCAGGGCTTGAATTGGGGGGGCGGGGGGGAATGCAAATTGAATGTTTTCTTCATCATCTTTAGCTTGAGGGTGACCAACAACCAACCCTAGGACGCACATCCTGAAGAAGCCAAGGGACATCTGCTTACATACTTAAGTCACTCATTCACTCATTCATTCATTCCTGAAATTATTTACCTATGTGTTCTGTATCAGTGCTGTGCAGTGATTTAAATGGTCATTGATCTTCCTGTGTCACAAGTCCTCTGGTGGATACGTGCAAAGTGGCTCAAATCTGCGTCAGCTCTTACTGCAAAAGAACTTACTGTCACCTCATAACGAAAAGACAATTTGAGGGCTCAGAACGTGGCCACAGGAGGCAGATGGAATTTTGACAGAGTCTTGACGCATGCCTAAGAAACAGGCAGACGGGAGGAGAGGTTAATCCAAGGGAACAGCAGGTTGTGAGAATGGGCTCTCAGTGCTTGTGCCTTCAGAGAACATGGAGTGGGTCCTGTGTAAGGTTGTGGAAAGGGCAGTAGGACAAAGAACAGTGTGCATGAAATTGGGGCAGGGGAGTATTGCCCAGGTTCTTATTAGCCTTTTGTTTTTCCTTCCCATTCAGCCTCATGCCCTCATGCTCCCATCTTTTCTAGATACAGAGAGGGAACACAATAGGTGGCAGCTGAAAGCGCCAAAGTTGGCTGGGGCGTGGACACCAGGACTGCGTTGGGGGAGTTCGCGAGGAGTGCGGGTTGTGTGTCTGTGCCCTTTCACTCCAGCACTCAACGGGTCCTCTGTGGTCCCTGGGCCCGAGTGGCCCCCTGGGATCTGGCATCCCCACACAATCGAAGGCGCTCTGCCTTCCCTTGGTGGTTGATCCTTGATGCCACGTCCTTGAGCACCAATCTTTTTGTCTCTTCGTGGTGAGCACGATCTCTTCTCACTCAGCGCAAAGTTCACCGGTCCCGGTGATTTTCTGACCACTTTTCAGAATGAAGTTGTAATTCTATGACTATTTGCTCAAACTAATTTCATAGTCAATAATGCCTGAGGCTGTTTGCCCCAAATTCTTGCATCTGGTGTGGACAGCATAATTCACTTCTGTAGGGTGAAAAGAAAGATTGTGAACTGGGCAAAAAAGACTAATATGTGCCCTGTCTAGACCATGCTTTCAGAACAAATCACCTTTCCTTGTCACTGAGTATCTAAAAATTCTGTCCGTTACAGAAGACTGATAATAGCACCAACAATTCTCATACAAAAAACTCAAACAATTTCAGGTGGAGATTAAATTGATTATTGGCCTATGGACACTAACAATTTATAAATTCATTTCAGTACCCTTAAGGGCCAATATAAATATATGTTTTTCAATTTCCCTTTGAATTGTTTCCAACAGCTTGCTGGCTCTCTCATTAATCACAAAGTTAAATAAAATCTTTCATGTGCCCCATTGTATTCTTGTATAGAAGTCATGACTTCATTGTAAAAATATTCCTTAACAAAGATAAAGGGCATTGCCCTGGTCACTTACCCTGCTGTTACATCTCTCATGCAGAGATGATGCAATTTCTCCTACACTCCATCCCTCTCAATGCTTTTCAATGGAATTAACACCATCAAAGGATGAGTATAGAGAGTTTATACCATTTTCAACAAATTGTAACAGGGTTGTCCCCCCACCAAAAAAAAGTTCCAAAATCCTAGTTCCACCTAAGTGGGAGGAGCTAAAAAAATTCTGCAAAAAAGGAAAAAGGAAGGAAGGAAGATGGAGAGCAGCAAGGAGACCTGGAAGAGGCACGTGGAGCAGAGGGACATGTAAAAAAACTGCGCTTGCTTTTTAGTCTTAAACTGGTTAAAACAGATGTGAGTAAAAGACCCTTGGGGAAGTTAACAATAGCAGTTTTCATCTTAATTTTAATTTTGCTCTTTTCCTCCCAAATTTGTCTAATTCTTTCTAACCCTTTTCTATGGGTCACTACTAAAAAATCCTTTAAATGTGTAGCAGGCTTTTGGGCCTTGCTTTAAGCCAATCCTATTTGGCTAAACTTTTACCCTCAAGGAGATGGGTAACTTTAAATACTTAACTTAGTCACTATGTTCTTTATCCTTTCTATATTGTACCCTAATTATATTAAAGTTCCTTTCCATTAAAGGCCTTATATGTTGTTTAATGCAACAAATAACAAAACCCATTCAAAAAGGACAGGCTTGGGGGTCCTGGGGTACTCCTCTCCCTACCCTGTAACAAAATGACACGGAAAGCATGCGAACTGTTAATATGTGCAGTAAGTATGGTTAAAGCTATTTGTTAAAATGATAAGACATTTAGCCAACCAACTCACTCAGTGATAGAATTCATATAACCCCCTTTGTATCAAACTGTGGTCCATCCTTTCCTTTCATACATTCTTATTTGATGGAGCAAGAAAATTGAAATTATATCTGGGTGGTGTTTTTATTGTACACGTTTCCAAATAAGCTAATTGGTATGCTTTTTCGATGATGTCTTTCAGTCTTAAGATAAAAATGAACAACTAAATACTGAAAGAGACAGAGAGGAGGGAAAGGAGAGGGGGGAAGGAAGGACAAGGAGGAAGGAGGAAAAAAGGAATTCCTGCCCCCTCACCCCATCTAATCTATCCCTCCTCCTGGGGGTGCAGTAGTGGGGAAGAGAAATATTAGGAGGCATATGGGATGATGACTTAGAAAATATTTTTTTAAGTCTTTTCAGTCTTTAGATAACCAGCACCTGAGCAATTCTGAGCCTTATCTTACTCATTAAAGAGAAACTATTTTTCATCAGGTGTTTTCATCATCTCCTCACATCATACACTTTGTTGGGCCATTCCCAACTTTCCAAGTTATTTTGAGATTAGAGATCAAAACGTTTTATTCATAAATCATGACCGGTCCTTGGCTGTTACTGTAGTCTTTTCTATCTAGGTGAAAATGATGACATCTTAACAGTCCAGCATGATGTTCAAAGACTAGAATATTTTTGTAGCTTTCACCAACAGGCGTTTTTATAATTTTGTTTCCTAGTAAAGCATTTCCTTTGACTACATTTTTTCGTATGAATCATTCTCCCCTTTGCTCCTGAAACAACTCTGCACTATTTGTGAGATCAAATTTGTAATTCTGTAAGAAAAGATATGGCACATTCCTCCTTGCGAATACATTTAAAATATATTACAGAACTGGAGTTTCTGGAAGAAACAGTCCCAAGTGTGACAATCCATGCGGGGGAATGAATTCCAGACCAACAGTCCAGAACCGACTTCATTGTCCACCGAGCCAGGCTGGGGCCATGGGAGGCGGACTCTTTTCATATTTGAACTTCCAGGATTGAGCAACTGCAAATCCAAGTAAGAAAACAGCAGGACCTAAACTTAAAGTTAGGGTTCTGCAGTGTGAAAATTCAGTAGTTTCACGTTATTTTTCTATGACCATTTGAACAAACTAAAGGAAATATAATAACAAATTGAAAACGACACTTTATACTTTGCTTTTCAAATATATTATATTTCTTTAAAAAAATATATTAACACTGTTGGGCCTTCCTGGTGTCACAATCAGTTGAGCACCACACTGTGACGCATCTATAGCATAGCAGCGCGAGTTCGATCCCTGCCGCCTGCCAGGGAGGGAACCCACATGGTGCAGCAGACCACTCCTGACTTGCTCGCTGCTTCCCCTCAGCAGTGTATTTCAGTCGATCTGCCTTTTCTGCTCCCTACTCTGTCTCTGGCGAATCCTCTCACCTCCTGTGACTCTGGCCTCTACCCCAGCTCTTGTTTGCATAGATAGATAGATAGATAGATAGATAGATAGATAGATAGATAGATAGATAGATAGATAGATAGATAGATATAGATCAAAAAATATATTAAGACTGTCCTGAAGAATGTGTGGAAGACAGAAACATAATAAAATAACATTAAAATTACTAGAGATTGCACAGTTCCATATAAGTACTGTTAACATTGCGGCTGATGCTCCACAAGGGTGTTTTATGCACATATATTCATTTAAGCCTATTTTAATATTACTAATATAATATAAATATTTTCCTTAGAAATAAGCAAATCTGAGAAATGTAACTGTCAATAGTTTTGAGGATTTTATCACGTAAGTGATTTGATAATTTATTTTAATTCCCCTGCTTTTCTTAAGAAATAATTATTATAAATCTTTTGCTGAACAGGTTTGTGTTTCTGTCTAGAATGGTTCTCTGTTCCTGTCATCATTTAAGCCTACAGATAAAATTATTTCAACAACAGCTACTAGTATGCTCCTCTTTAAAGATTCTCAATAACTAAAAATAAGAGATATACATGCTCTAAGGACATTTAGCCTATGTGTCAGTCTTTCCTCTTGTATAATTAAATTACTTTATGTAGTAAGCACATTGATAGGATGGCAAGAAATTAAAAATAATTTCTCCTGTCTAACAAGTATTTATTAAACTCCCATCAACAAAATAATGATTTCATTAGAAGTATTTTATAAAGCTTTCTGAAGAATATTTGGTTATTAATGTATTAATAATTTACTAAGTGAAGTTATTTATATACAAAGTGAATTATGTCAAGAATAGATTTAAATGCTGTTCTTTGAAAGATGCTGATTGAGTACGTTTTGGACATATGTGTAGCTCAAGCTTGATCTGATGTGGACATTGACAGGTATTATGATGAGCGGTAAGAGGGGAGAGAGAGGAGGAAGGATGACAATCTCCCTATGTCCCATCACTGAGATACCAAGTCTTTTCCTTGCGCTTTCCTCAATTCCTCAGCAAAAATAAATAAGTAAGTAAGTAAATAAATAAGTAAATAAATAAATAAAGTGGCATTCTGGAATTCTCCTACGGAAATAGTTCCTTTAGGTAAAATCATAATTACATGTCCAGGAAATGAAGCACAGACAATGCAAAGTTAAGGATTGTCAAGGGTCTTCCCAACTACCACCTGACCAACTCAGGTCGGTGTTATTACTCAGCTCCATGCAGGTTCACAAGCATGGTGGATCCACCTCGTTCAGCTCATGCTGGCAGACTAATCTCTACCTGAAGTGACCTCAAATGTCATGAACACCAGTGTCATGGGACCTGGTTGGTTAGTCTCTTTGGCTGTTTCATTCATGTTTCTATTTTTGGGGACATGACAATTCCTCTTTGTGTGTGTCTGTTGCATGTTTGCATGCTCCTTTGAGGAGTAAAAGGAAGCCACAGAGATGGTCCAGGGACCCTCTAATTCTGAGGTTATCACTGTCCCAAGATTCCAAACTATCTCCTACCCAATGAGATCTCAGCAACATCCTGGGACCTTACAGCAAACCTAAGTCATAACTGTTGGCATATAAAACGTGACTGAGGATGTTTTTAGTTACAGATTCATAGAGTCATGTGTTAGTGACTATATACCCTCTGGCATTAGGGAAATAGCCAGTTATCGAAGTAGACAGTGTCACATGAGAGCAGGTAAATTGGGGAAAGTGTGTCTTTCTGTTGTCCACACAATGCTATTGATTGATGTCTTGTGACAGTCTCTACCTCATTAGTGGCTGGTGTTGGGGGTCCAGAAGTTTACATTTATGACTCACTTTTAATGAAGGTCTTAGGCACTGAGGTCTTTCAACCCCATATATATACATATGTGTGTGTCTGTGTATTACCACCTGAGATATATACACACAAAATATATATGTATGTGTATCATGTATATATAAAACCACCTGAGCTATATACACAAAAATATTTGTTTTGTTTTGTTTGTTTTTGGAGATTCTAAATATATTTAACACCAAATGAAGCAGGAAAGCAAATAATTCATCTAAATAATTAAAATAAAAAAACCATCGAGCTGAACTAGGAAATACGCCTCTGCTGATAAGTGACAAAGACAGAGTCTAAGGGAAGGAGAGCCTATGACCTGACAGCATTTCTTCACTCTGGTGTTCATGTTTCTCAAAGATTCAGATATTTTAGACAGTAAAGAAGATAAATGATGAGCGACCAGCATCTGTTGTCCTTCAATATTTTCAGCAATGCCCTGGGGTTCCATTTGCGTTTCAGTAACTCAGCAGCCAGGTGAGCTATGCTAAGCACTTATTGAATTTGTAGTTTAGGTGCTGAGAAATAATCAGTATCTGCATGACCTGCCTTCTGGGGCAGCACTTGTTAACCAAATGTATTTTCTGTAAGAATCTGATGTGAATCCAAACAACTTGACAAGAAACAAAAGGAATGAGGTCATTGACTCACCCTTTCCTCTATAACCTGATTTAGAATTGCTTCAGTAAGCTCCCACATTTCCACTGAACTAACAAGAATCACAGGCACACCCTGGCTTTTCAATACCTCTGTTGAAAAATATCAACATTGGAATGATAAAGTGTGAAATAAATGCAATAGATAAAGCGAAAAAAGATGGAGAGTCAAATCCCAAGTAATGATTCACTCAAGGGAACCTGCTAATGTTATCAGTCTGGACAATAGAGCTTGAGATGCTTATATTTAGCAGAATGTTGAGTCACCTATCACAATCTATCCAACTCATGGGTACCAATGTCAATCCATCTTGAAAATTCTTAATCAAGGGGAAACATGCTAGTTAACCAAAGAAGAAGAAGAAAAATGCAAAAAGCAGATTATTCTTTTGAAGGGTTTTATCCTCTGTAAGTGATAAACAAAAACCATTGTAGTATGCACTGTAAAGCTAAAATCAAAACTCTATAAATACATTTTAAGAACAATCAAAGAAATTACCTAAGGAAAGCACACAGCTTTCTGTCTTTAATTTGTGTACCTTGTAGTATTTCATCAAATCGTTTTGTTGTCGTGATGAGAAGCTTCATGTCCCTATATTTTGTTATTTCTCTTAACAGAAGGAAACGCTATTAAAGACTGGATGGATTTTTTTTTTCAGAAATTTGTCTCGAAAACACAATGCAATGGCGTCATCCTGGGTTAGACTGTAGAGAGAATGTGTGCCATTCTTGCACCATCCCTGGCACCCTCCTCCGCAGCTCCACCTTGCTCCCAATCACCTCCCCAGCCCCAATATTTTCTTCTTTGGGGCTTTCTATGCAATGTTTCACAGCCAGTGACTGTCAGCCTTATTTTCTCTCTGTGTTTAGATTTGAAGAGGTCGCCTCTGTGTGTCTGTCCCCTTCATTCTCCATCTGTCACACGCATAACTGGTCATTGCCGTCTAATCCTCTTCCAGAGGAGGGGCGATCTCTGGAAATTCTCCTCTAGTGGGATCATGAGTCACCTGTGTCTCTCATACCTGTTGTGCAGGTATTAACATTAACAACAACCTCCTGTCATAAATAAAAATCCCAGCTCATCCTTTCATCTTGTTTCCCACTCTGTGTGCCATCCTGCACCAGGCTTCCAAATACATAAAAGCTCCAGCACTATCTGGATGCCAGACAAATAAAGAGGCCTTCCTATGCCAATATTCTCACAAGCTGGATTTCCCTGGCGACTGTAACTTGCCCATCCCATGCTTCCTTTCATTGCTCCCAGGTCTCCTCGTACCTCCTACTAAGAATACAACATAAAGTGAGAATTTTTTTTCACCCTAAGCTGACAGCCCAGATCTAGCAGTACTAGAGTCTCCCTGAGTTCTTGATAAAATGAAACTTTCTGTGCACACTTTAAGTACCAGTCAGGTTACAAACAATAGTCTTAGAGGGAACATTTTAAATAAACACCCATAAGTCATCTTAATGAACAGTCCAGTTGAGACAAATTATTGAGAATATTCATATCGGTGGCTTTCTTGATTGTTTTCACAACCGTTTCTTATTCACTCCAAAAAATAGCATCAATTTCTCTTGTGGCTATTTGCATAGAGTTATCCATTTTTTGGGGTGGGGGGAGAACAGAAGGACACATCCGATAAAATACATAGTGACAGGCTAATTACTTATCAAGATTAATGTCTTAAATCGTGACATCCTGTCCATCAAAGTATGATGCTCTACAGATACCCCAAGACATTCTAGTATTGCAAGTTGAAGGTGAGACAATCTATAAATATATATTAAATGTTACATAATGTAGTTTGAACAGAAATCAATAAAATGCAAGTACAACACAAAACCTGAATTTCACTAAAGGCCACACAATTAATATATTAAACATCAATAATGTAAAACTTTTTGTTAACATTTATTTTGCCATGCACTGAAGTGATGATTTTGTAAAATTAATTTATTGTTGAAAAAAACACAATCCTTTGTTTCTTAATTATAGCCTTGTTTTCAAAGCAACCGTTGAAAGAATTTTTATTTGGCTCCCCCTTATTTGCAATTTAGGCCATTTCCTTTTCTTGATTAAAAAAAAAAAAACACTGTGTGTAAAACAATTCTGACATAGCCATCGCATTATCCAAAAGTTAAAAATCACTGTCAAGTTTTTAATATTAAAAATACCCCTCTAACTCCTTGAAAAAGTGTTAACTTTAAAACTTAAATGACTATACAATCATTATGTTAATGTTACACTAGAATATTATAAGCTGCAGAACTGGACTCATCAGAATTATATTAATAATGATTTCCCTCCAAATTTGGTCAGGAATGTAGAAATGAATGCTGGAAGATAAATACTGTCTGCTTCCCTAGGAGACTCCCCACATGAATAGAGACTCACCCCTGCAGGGTCTGTAACCAGGAACAATTTTCAGAACATAATGTTCCGATTGCTTTGATAAACTGCTGCTTCATCTAGATCTCTCCTTTCTTAGACTCTTCAGGACTGGGGTAGAATTGTCACTTGCATGACGAACAATGCTATATCGATTGTTAGTTGTGATGATGCCAACAAATGTTACTATTCAGGCAGTGGTGTAACTCTAGTGTCATTCAAATTTAGGGGTGTGTGTTTTGCCCCTTTTCTGCCTAACACATTGTGTATCATAAGTTATATACTGTATGTGTCACTCCAAAGATAACTCTAAATCATCACCACATTCTATTCTTTTGGGTGCAAAACTGATGGATCACTTGAAGTCCCAGGGGTATATCTTCTGTGCTGAAGGTGAACTACCAGGATTTCTTTGGTAAATTGATGTAAAAACACCAGGATCTGCATCTCAGTTTCTCCCCCTGTAAACTGGGGTATGGGGCTCACCTCTCTCACCAGCCCAGGGTGGCATCATGGGACTGTCCCTTGAGTGATTGTTCCATCCTGGGGACAGAAATCTGAGAAGGACTTCATGTTTTTTTAAGGTTCTGCTGTTGACATCACACATTTTTAGTTTTTGAGCAAAGAACCCCATATTTCAGCTTGTACTGGGCCCACAAATTGTATACTTAGTACTGGATAAGATTGTCATAAAACCAAACAAAACAATACCATGAATGAGATGATACCAAATCCTAGAATATAATGTATTGTATTGTCCTCATGAAAGCCCTTAGAGAAATGCTCAAACATGAGGAATAGAGAAATCATTCATCACTGAGCTACCTTTCAAGGTCCAACTAAAGTAAATTACCTCCTTTTAGTGTTGTTTATGATTCTTCATTTGAAGGCTGGAAGCACTTCAGTTGCAAAAAGCAGAATTATAATAACTAATTTGAGTGGAAAAGGGAGGGTTTTTTTTTTTTAATTTTTCTTCTCTCAACACACTTTCTATGTGACAATTAAGCCTCAATCCATTAAATGAGCCATTGTATCTAGTGGAATGAACTTTTTCCGATGCCCTGGGATGGGGCTCTATCAGCTATCTTTGGGAGAATTGAGTGTTGCATCCTATGTTGTTGAGGAACCCAGTTAAGTGAGTGCTTGAAGTATCTAGATTCAGAAGCAATATTCCAAATACAAGACAGGATGCATCAACCGTCGCAGATGCCAACTGCCAGGTACAAAAGGTCACCCACCTGTGCAGTCACTGCACCCCTAGCAAGGCCTCTCCCCCGTCACTCTGGATGGCGCGCAGACCCACAGGATGGCTGGATCTTGGAACTGCCTTCTCCAGAACGCCGGGTGGCGCTGCTGCTTGTCCCTGAGCAGCCTACATCACAGGCTTCCTTTCAAAGACTGGGGAATTGGGTCCATGGCTTCTACCTTAGCAAGACTGTAAACTTCATGTAGCCAATGCTGGCCAGCCAGCAGTCGTGGGGATGCTCCAGAAGGGAGGAAAGCACTTTCTCATCCAGTGGTTGGTTGTTGATTGGGATTGTTTTGTTCTGGGGATCGTTTGGCAATATATATTGGGGGTAGGGTAGAAGAACAAAAGAGGGGTGATATAGATACAGTCCTCACAACAAAGACATAGCCAGCCGAGTCCTTGTTGAGGAACCCTGCCTTCCTTTGCGTCCCTCCAGCTGTAGTCATGAGTTCCTCACATTCTAAGGATGGAGGGTGAAATCCAAGAAGCTCTTCAGATGATCCTCAGTACAAATGTTTTGCATTCACCACAGAGCTCTGAAGTGTTTTTCAATCTTGAATAATACCTGTTAAGATTTATCTCTGTTGAACTGTAAATTCTTTATCTGATTAACTTTTGTCAACAACAAATCTGGATGCCTTAGAATAATCATTTACACCCAATAGTCCTTAAAGGATATTCGCCTCATGGAGGGAGAATCTCTTGTGTAGATGTTCAGTGACAGACATTGTGCTAAGTGCTTGAACATCCTAATCCCACTTAAATTCTCAACAAAACTCCAATATAACTTTTTATGGTACCTATTTTGTAAATAAGGAAGAAAATTAATATGACAGAATTAAATAACTTTCCTTAATTCACAGTGATGGAACTGGCATTTAAATCACTTCTTGTAGAATCCCAAGTCTTTATTTTCTTTTATTTTTGTCCATTCCTTCATTTTCATAGTGATTTCTGAACTATTTATAAAAAAGTAAGAAAATACTTTCCTTTAAGTTCCTTGTGGATCTCTTCAGAGAGAGAAAAATGAATAGGCTTATTCAATTTATTTCAATTTCAGTGTGAAAAGATAGTGGAATCATGAAGTCTAAAGGCTCTTACAGATATGGAAACTAACTCCATGATTGGAGGTTGAGGAAAAACACACTGGAGATGAGTAGCTATCTCCACTGAGAAGAAGGTTGAGAAGGTAGTTAGCACAGGCACAGGGGACTTTACTGGGAAGGGGGTAGGTGACAATGAGCTCCTCTAGGAGGTTACATTTCTCTCTTTGGTGTACTCCTTTTAAATACAGACAGGAAGTTATTGATCAGTCAGTCCAGAAAATGCTGGCATAGAGCCATATTCAGGTAGGGGGTATTATTATGTGTAAGTAAGTAATCAATGGAAGGAATTGGAGACTAAAGGTGAGAAAACACAAAGGCTACACCAGGCCAAGATGGCGTCTGGGTTTTCAGCCCACCACCTAGATGGGTGGTGAGGAGGATCACCTGCAGCATGTCTACAGAGGAGTGAGGATGGGCCTGGCTTCTTATGTGTTGTGTGGCCAGCCATTGGGTGAACTCCCCTTCAGGGGATAGATCTCCCTTCCTGCTGGAGCATGTCCCTCAGTGGTTACCCCACATGCAATCTTTGTGTAGTTATAGGCCCCAGAATGGGATTGCTGGATCTGTAATGTTTCCATTTTTAGTCCTTTAATGTAAATCCAGATTGTTTTCCATATTGTTTACACCAGTGCACAGTCCCACAAACTGTGTAATAGGTTCCCTTTACTTCACATCCTTCACCATTTGTTGTTGAGGGGATTTTTTTTTTTTCATGTGTGATTTTCATTGTAGTTTTAACTTGCATCTCGTTAAAAGTGAGGAACAGGTTTTCATAGGTCTTTTGGTCTTCTGGATATCTTCTATGGTGAATTGTCTATTCGTATCTACGACCCACTTAGTAATTGAGTTATTTGATTTTTTTGTTGTTGAATTGTGTAAGTTTTTCTATATCTTGGCTATATAATCCCTTATCAGTTATATATACTGTGTAAATATTTCCTCCCATCCAGTAGGGTGTCTATATAATCATCTTATATATTTTTCCACTGTATAGAAGTCTTTTGATTTGGGTTAATCCTTATTCATTTTTGTTTTTAATTCCCTTTCCATAGGGGTGAGTCACCAAAAATATCTTTATTGCTGATATGAAAAGAAAGCTATTGCCAATATTTTCTTCCACGTATTTTATTGTTACAGGTCTTATATCTAAAGCTTTAATCCATTTGGGTTTATTTTTGTGTATGGTATTAGTAAATAATCCAGCTATGTTCTTTTATGTATGACTATCCGATTTTAAGAGCACTGTTTATTAAAGAAACCTTTTCTCCATTTTATGGTCATCGATGCTGTGGCATAGATTAGGTCCTCCTATGTGTGTGTGTATATATATATATATATATATATATATATATATATATATAAATTTGGGATTCTGATTCTGTTTCATTGTTTCTATGTATCTATTTTTTATGCTAATACCATATTATTTCTGATGCTGTTGTTTTAAGGTAAAGTATGAAGTCAGAAGATGTATGTTCCTATTTAATAATACTCCTATCTCTCCCCCCACCATACTCTACTTTTTAAAGCTTTGCCCTCTGATGGTATTCAGTGATAGACTCTGGACTCATCCACCTAGCGTTTCACATTTCTGATCCTTCCAGAGAGAATTTGAACAGCCATGGTGAATTTCGCGAGACTCCATCTGATTGCTGCTCTCTACAATGGTCGTCTCCCTTTGAGGTCTTTCTGATATTTCTAGAAACCTTTTTAAATAAGCACATTTAAGTGTTTCACTTTGAAAATGCTATTCTCCTTTGGAGACGTGATAATTACACGTGATAATTACACTTGCAGCTCTTTGAGACAATTACCATGAGCCACTCTATTGTTTTACTTTAAATGACTGGAAAACTTTATACAAAAAGATTTTTTTTGGTAATGTTCTTTGCAGAAATATTGCAGTTGGTGTGAACTTCTTAGAGAAGCAAGATTATTCAACTTTACAGGCTTAATGTCTAACCCAGGTCCTAGGACAAGACACAAAACGCTATCTCCAATAATGTCCATTTAATTCAAATGCTGCTTATTGTGAGAAAGAACTGAGTATAAGTCCCAGCTGAAGAACTAAAGCAGATGTTTGTTCTTTCAAAACTTGTTAAATTGCTCTAAGATAACAGGTTAATATAATTTTGAAATAATGTAAACTAGAATGACTTTATATATATATACATGAATGTGAACATATATACACACTTGCACATATACATTCTACCATGTATTCCTTAGTAGTAAGTACAGTGCTTAACACTGAATAAAATTCTCCTTTATTGATGAATAATGACCATTGCTTTACAATCTTGTAAGTAATCAGTTTTATTTTGATATGTGCAGCATTTACAAATCTGATTCTCCACATCCTGCAGGTACTCCTGAGCTGGTCTGTGTGATTTCAGGCTCATCTAATGGACCCTGAATATTGCTGCCAGATTCCTCTTTCTTAAACCCACTTTGATCACCTCAGGTTCCTACTTACAGGCTTTGATGGTGTCATTTCCTATTATACCTAAACACAATTTCTCTGCTCAGTTTTCATGACTCACCAGGACTTGGCTCCATCCTACGCAGCCAGACTAGTCAAGAGTCTTTGGTTACAAAAACCAGAAAACCACTTGAGAAATTCCAAGTGAGGGTGGTGGGAGTGACTATTTTCACAGTGCAATAACCCTTGAGATGAACACAAGATATAAACCAACACACGAAGGAGACCACTGCGGGAGGCAGCTGGGAAACAAACCTCTTCTTATATCTCAGAAGTGACATCTGTTCTCCCACCTATGCTGGAGAATGGCAAAACATGGCTACCAGCGTCCAGTCAAAACATTCTAGAGTCCACGATCCCCAACACCTGGCTCCAGCCTCTGCACCTCTTCCATGGGTCAACTGGACTTGGGCTTGACTTCTACCTCTGGTCCAGTTTGCTGAGGAAGTAGCAGCACTGAGGACATAGCAGGCGGGAGAAGTATAAGTGTCAGGCAGAGGCTGCTAATAGAATCTGTATGATGAGAAAGTTGACACGTGCTACAGAGTATACCATGTACATTTCCAAATTTCCAGGCTACACCCTATATGCTATTCAGTGACAACTTCCCAATAATCAGAAACAATGCATGTTCCATACATCCCATGGTATAGGAGGATGCTGCTACCCTAGTGTAACAAACAAGGAATGCCTTCCTCTTCTGCTTAACCTCTTCAGTCTTGCAGGGCCTTCTGAAATGACAACTGGGGATCAGTGGACACTACTAAGTGGGGAGATGAGTGAATGAATGTCTCTTCCCTGGGGCATTGATTTTCATTTTTTTGCTTCCACAGATGTTTCTGTCTGCTCCATACAGATTGGTACACAAAGATGTGGTTCATGGGAATGAGGTCCTTTAAGCTGTTCTGTCATGGGCCTCCTGGAGTTTGATGTGTGTTAATTTGCTGTTCGTTGAGCATTACACATCTTAGGAAGAAGTCATGCCCACACTCTGTTACCGCTCCTTGAAGGCTGTTAGAGCATTAACATGGTGGAGTATAAATATATATCTATAATATATATATTAAACATTTGCTGGACCAAGTCAACACTTGATCAAAAGCACACCAACCTAATTTAGGTTGTGTTTTTATACTTTATACAGTAATAATGACATGACAATCATAGGCAAAGTGATAATTAATTTTTCTAAGTTATTCATAGAGATGATTTTTCATTGCCTACAAGTGACTCCAGCTGGATAATACCACTTGTGTTTGCTTTGCTTTCTTAGCTTTCCTAATAAAATGAAATCGACGAATGAGAGTGTACAGGGGCATGACCTTTACCCAGCGGATGACTTTAATTTTAGTCAACATGAAAATGTGAAGGTGGAAATTGAGTGTGTTCCTTTCAATATCACTACCAGGGGACTTGATCATTAGAACATTCAATTGCATTTTTGTCCCAGCTGTTCACGAAGAAGAAAGTGCTCTAACTGCCCACGCTTATAAATATCTCAAAGTAACTGATGATGAGGTTTGAAGGCCTGTGTCTATAAGTCTAGAACAACACCCAAGTGGTGTTTATTAAGTATTTGCTATTTGCCAGGAATGACACTCGTTGATTTACCTAGATTATCCATTTTATCATCATAGCAATGAAGGCGTTACTAATTTTATTTTTTTCTCCATGAAACTGAGGATACAGTGTTTGGGTCATTTGCTTAAGGATACAGTGAATTAGAGGTCGATTTCTAATTCAAAGGTGCTCTCACTCCATAATCTGTGATGGCTTCAAGCAAAGCAGACACAGTTGAGGACTGCTGGTGAAACCAAGATCTTCTGTAGAATATCACTGATTTTGAGTCCCTTTATCTTTCAGAATATGAAAGTGAAAATAAAATCATCATGTTGAACCCTTTGTAATTTTGAATGTAACTGATTGAGACTTTAAAGCAAAAATCATCTTTCACAAATATTAAATGTGGGAAGAAACTATTTTTAAATGAAGTTCTCCTCTTCCATCTTCTTTTATTGTTCAGTTCTTTTTTTTTTTTTTTGGAATTACATGCTTCCTAAGACCCTATATTCTGAATCTTTAGTGTACTTATCATATTTTTCTGCAGTTATAATTAATACAGAAATATATGTTGAACTTCAGAAAACTACAGTGTGTCCCACGTGTTTCATAGCACTCACTGAGTGCTGGCAGATAAAATCCCCAGCCACATGAAGGGGATCTATGGCATTATGCTTTGTTACATCTTCTTCCTATTATTTTAATGACTAATGAATTAAAAAGGACCGTTTGGCAAACTGTAAATATCCCTTAATGCACCCATGCTCCTGTGTCTAGTATGGCATTTCCAGCTTCAATTTATAGCTTAATCTAAATTGTATCAATTTCTATCTAGAGTAGGAAGGAGGAAGTGTAGACTATACCTCTTGTGAATGACCTTGTCAAAATGGAGCATCAGGGCCTCCCTAGTGGCTCAAGGGGTTAAGTCTCAGCACTATGAAGCTATAGACAGCCAATGCATTGTGAGTTCGATCCCAAGCCAGGGAGCTGACCCACAGGGCACAACAGATCTCTCCTGTCTCCTGGATGTTTCCCTCAGCAGTGTATTTCAGTAAATCTGCCTGTTCTGTTCCCTACTCTATCCCTGGTGAATACTTTCAGCCTCACACATCTGGCCTACACCCCATTTCTTGTATGCAAAATGAAATAAAATAAGTCTTTAATAAAAAAAGGAGCATAAAGAGAAAAGACACTTCAATTCTGCATCTCTATATCGTGCATGTTCCCTTCACTTCTGCGTCTCTGAGTCAGCTCCCTCAAGCACTGTTATGTGTTACAGAATATCTAAAAGGAACTTTAAAAACTTTGCTGTGTATCCCATTTTGAACCGCAGGAGAAAGAACTCCAAGGCACAGGCGCAGGAGCGTCCATGTCGACTTCACGTTAAGACTTTGAGCTGTGCTCCTTCAGCAGCGCCGGGAGCTGTTCGCCTGGCGGAGGGCGGAGGAAGCTTGGAGTCACGGTCTGCAACCTGCGCTTCGCGGGAGTCAGGTGCGGAGCGAGAGCGGCTCCCTCTCTTGGTCTTGAAAGTCTTGGAATTGCCTGGTCACTGCCCTCTTTGCGACGGGAAGTAGAGCTCCAGAGGCAGGCGGTCTTGACCGAGAACGAAACGTCTTGCTTCCGTTCTGAGGGCTGATCAAGGGTGAGAAAAAATAAGCAACTCTGCAGAGATTTCCAGGATCTTTTCATCTTAAAAAATGCAGGGGAAGGCCCCTGCTGGTGTTAAGATAGTCACTAGGGTAAACTCAAATGTACCCACGGACCAGCCAGGGGAATGCAAGTGTGATGTGGGAAGGCACGTCCCCGACGGCACATTCGTCCCTTGCACGGGCGAGTATCCCGGAACCCCCCTCCCGCCCTGTCCCCCGCGTGCTGTGCACGTGGCTGAGCTCCTGTCCTTGGGCAGGGCCTTCCACTTGCTTCCAGCCGACAGCACACGCCGAGGGTGCCATGAGATTGGTCGCGTCCACGTGTCAGGGAAAGAGGGGGTGCGGCCGTAAATCGGGCTCTTCAGCACAGAGGATTATCCTGGGTGGGTCTGACCTGAGGCTGGTGAGTCCTTCACAAGACCGTCAGGAGCTCAGGCAGCAGACTGAGACCCCCGGTCCGAGGAGGCTCTCTCCGTGACCGAGACTGCGCTGTCCCCAGGCTCACGGAGCCTCGCGCGCCGGGCACCAAGAATCCCGGTTCCCCCAGCCACCCGGCGCCAGAGGAGGCTGCCAGGCCATGGGAGAGGCGGCCACAGTCGCAGCGGCCTGCGAGGCCCTGGGCTGGAGTTTCAGCTGAACCGCACCAAGCCCGACAGATGCTGAGACGGTGACTACTCGCAGGGCTAAGCATCCCCTTAGTGGGCGCTGCTTACCGGGCAAAGGACACCGACGCAGACAGGACATGTCTGTTTTTTTCAAATGCATCGTGAAGTCACAGGCTGGCCACAGAAGCCCCAGCAAACACGCAGACTTCCCCTGAGTCTCCGCCGCCAAACACTCCGCAAGGCCCCGCTCCACCACACGAGGATCAGCCGTGGTCGGTCTTGCGTGTCTTCGGTTTGCTTACCTGCATAGCGAGGGCTATGAACGCACCCGAGGGCCGGGTCTGAGGGTGGGGGGCCCCCCTCGCCTGCATGTGCTCAGCCTAGACGCTCCTGGCCCAGCCTTCACTCCACCTCCAGGCCCCCAGCCTCCACTCGACTGCCTGCCCCAGCCTCCTCTTCGCCACCTGCCTCCAGCCTCCCCTCTACCTCTAGCCCCCAGCCTCGCCTCCACCGTCTGCCCCCAGCCTCCGCAGGTCTCTGAAGCACGCCTGGTGACCGCCGCTAGGCCTCTGCTCCAACACCCCAGCTGCGTGCAGACACCAGAATCCATCACCGACAGCTTGTTGGTCTGCTGAGGCTGTGGCGTCGAATCTCCCGGTCCCTTTGGTTCTCATCTCTAAAAAACATTGTCCAAGGAGGAACCGCCTCCAGGGCTTTGTAGCTCTCTTCTCCTTCCTCCCCCTTCCGTACCCCACACCCTCTCTCCCCTCTTCCCGCCAGCTCCTTTAGCCATCCTGCCTCCTACCCTCCCTCTACACACCTACAGTGGAGTAGAGAGTGTTTTGAGCAGCATGTGTGCCCTTGAACGTGATTGATGCAGACAAGTTTTCTTACTCAAGTCGTCCCTCCTGAGGGTGATTATTATTGCACAGAAAACTCAGTAGCTTTCTTTTCTTCTGTCCCGTCTAAATGTTGTATGTTAACTAACTGGTGGGCTCAATTAACAACAATATCGCCACGAGCTTCTGTTCAGGAGAGCGCACTGTGGCTCCATGCAGGGCATAGGCATCTATTCTAGGAGACGCCACACTGAGATCAAAGCTGCTTCTGTGAAATGCACTGGGACACACATCCACTCACGCGGGCTTGCATTTTTTTTCCAAATTGCATTTATGCAGCTGAAAAGCCAAAAACTTGCTTGAAATTTAGACGTGGTTTGTGGTTATGCCATTACTCTTGTTTCTCAAACATGCTTCATATATTGACCAAACCATCAAGTTGGGGGCAGCAAAAACTGAAGGTCCTTGCTGTCCTAAGAGAAAAGAGTTTCAGGAAGCACCAGCAGTAAAGCAAGAGTAGCGTTTACTGGAGCCAGACGCTGCCAGGCCAGCGGTCTCTGGAGGAGACGAGCCCTCGCGCTGTGACCCTGCGGTATGGGGCCACACCTGATCAGCTCACCTAGCTGCCCACCCCCTCACAATTCCCAGAATTTGAATTCCCCTTTTTTGAGTCCCTGGGGGAAAGTGCCAAGAAGCACGTGGCGATTTGGAGTCGAGGTTTCCTGTGCACTTACACATAGCACAGCTGCGCCCGCCCGCCCGTATACAGCAGGGCCGTTAAATGTGCGAGTCCTGCCCAAGTCCTCCCAGGCCCACCAGCTCTTGCCTGTCTCTTGCAACAAGGTGCTGACACCAGTGGGATTCTGGAATTCAGGACCTTTACTGTGCCCCCCTTGGGGGCGGTAAGGGCCCTTTTCTATTACTAACAAGGAGAATCCTGAAAGACCAATCAGAGGAACCCCTCATTAGAAACGCCATGGCGGGCCTCCCTGGTGGCGCAGTGGGTTAAGCAATGCACTATGAAGCAAAACCGCAGCCACTGCAGCACGAGTTCGATCCCTGCCTCTGGCCAGGGAGGGGACCCACATGGCGCAGCAGACCTCTCCTGCTGTGCCCGCTGCTCCCCTCAGCAGTGTGTTTCTGTTGATCTGCCTGTTCTGCTCCCCGCTCTGTCTGTGGTGAATCCTCTCACCCCCCACACCTCTGGCCTGTACCCCAGTACTTGTGTGCATAAATAAATAAATCTTTAAAAAAAAAAAGAAAGAAACGCCATGGCCTTAGAACACCAGCATCATAACCTTTCCAAGGATCCCCAAGAACTCCTCAGCCTTTCCATTGCCATTCCCCGTTCTTTCCCTTGCCATTGCTTTGTCAATCCAAAAGTTCACTTATTCAATCAACAAATGTGCCAGCACAACCCCTGATACTGCAAACACAGCAGGGCGAGAAGTGGAGCAGGTGCGTAAGCCCAGCCTATGCGAAGTCTTCGAGTGCAGGAAGTAATTGAAAGGATAATATATGATTTATAAGAAAAATGGAAAGGAGACTGGAGAGCACAGAGAATGTTCATAAATGAAGAAGTACTGGACTGTGCCTACATGTAAAAGTCAGTTGATTAAGAAAAGAATTGATTGGTGTCTTGTGTGTGCTTCTGGAGTTTTAAATACCGAGTATAAACATTACTAAATCCTTCGTGTGACTGTGAATTACCAACAACGACATTATGGAAAAGGCAATATTTACATTTTCAAATTATCTTAGGCAAACTATATATTTTTTTTTCCTTTCAGAAGAAATTACCCCCAAACTATACCATGTGATTTTCTGTATGCCTTAATGGGTTTTCTCAAAAAAACGGCCAAGCTACAGCCACTGTCACAAGCTCTTGCAGTTTTCAGGAGAGATCAAAGCCAGCTTTCATAATGCATAAAACATGTATGTTTATAATACATCATAAACATTCAAATGCAAGTGGCGACTCACATTCAGCTCCCTAATAAGGCTGTGTAGTAGACTTTAAGCTAAACCATTTGGTTCCATTTGTGCTTTTGATTCGAAACATTCTCACTTGGGCTTTGCCAAACTGAACATCGTTTTTAATCTCAGTGGATTCCTAGATTCACTTCATCCCAGTGCCCTTCCCGCGCCACATCCGACCCACAGGGAGACCTCAGTGAAAGCGTGAGACTGAGAGACAGAGGGCTGCTCCATCAGTCTGACAGAACGCCCTCAGCTCGGTGGTAATTTTCAGTTCTTATGCAGGAATCTCCGGGAAGACCATAAATATATTTATTGGAAAGATATAATCTACCATTTTTTTAAGTAAAATATACGAATAAAGTTAAAACCTATGAGGTCTTGCAGTCAGGAAATTAATGTTCTTTTGTTCTATCAAAACCACACACACAAACTTGACAGAAATTTCTTATGAACGACTAATGGCGGTCTAACCCTGACAAGGCTTTATTTGTTCAGGAGTCAAACCCCCCGGTCAGGTGGCTCGGAAAGCCAGTTATCAGAAAACATCTTGTGTGGGTGCTGTCAGGAAGAGACAGACGGTGATGCCGGTTTCGCCTGGGTCAGCGGCCTTCCCGGGCCGCAGCTGCCCGCCAGGCACCTCTGGAAATGCTGCGCGCGGTGACCTGTGGTAATTGAGGTTATGAAAAGGCCCTTGTTCCCAGAACTCTTGAATGAAGGCCTCCCCAGCGGACCAGGCGAGACCCTGGAGGGGGCATGGGCCCCTGACCGACTGAACTGCCGGAACCTCAGCCCCAGGCTGCGTGAGGTCAGGTCAAGGAACAAATGTTGAGGACGCGCGCCAGTGAAGGCGCGCAGCCCCGGCCGCCATCCTTGGTCCTTTGCATTGTTTTGCTGTGCTTTCATCTGTTCTGCTCCAAAAATAATCACAGGAACTGAAATCTGTTAGCACTTTAACCCGGGTGTCCTGTGAAAATCTGCTCTCCTGATCTGGGGCCACCCCATGACGAAAAGAAAGGGCGGGGGTGCAGGAACCAGGGAAGTCCTCAGGAGGCCGTTCGCTGAGAGGGTTGCTTCTGCAGACGGGGTCTCGGCTCCCAGAGCCCCCAAGCCCCCGCCCCAGCCCCCAGTTCACCCTTACCATCAGGTGAGAATTACCATGGAGTGGTCAAGGAAAATAAGGATAATTAGCGCAATCAAATGACTTGCACAGCGGCTGGTTAGAAAGGCATATCTCCCGCCCGTTAGTTGTGCTATTACCGATGATTGATGCGGATTTTTTTTTTTTAAATTAGTACTAGCAATAATTATTGCGAAGAAAATTATCCATAGCTCAGTGGGTTATAAGGGTCATGATTAAATAAATAGGCTGCAATTTAAGTTGGTTTCAAAAGACAGACAGCCATGGTAAGCACCGTAGTGTTTTATTGACTTATTTTTTACATCGATGGCAAGACAGCCTTCTGTTATGATCACCTGGCAGGTGATTGTTTTATATTTTGAGTTAAAGATGTGTGTGTACAGTTTAAAGAAAGGAAACAGTTCTTCAGCTAATATCTATGTTCCAGGCGCTTTGGTACAAGGCCAAGGGGCAATGATCAGAGACATCGGACACTACCAAGGTCATCACAGGAGCCTAGGCAGGCAAGTACAGTGAGAACTTCTACTTAATACAGTGGAGTGATAAAGATGGCCTGAGAAAGTGTTCCACTCAATTATAAGGAATTTTATGATAAGGGGACTCACATCTGCTTTCTAGTTCTATTTTGAAGTATGTTTTAGAAACCTTGAGCAAAATGCCCAGCTCGGACAGTCATATCCCTTCCATGGGAGATGTTCAGAGACCAGGAGCTGAAGTCCCCACCTGCTCTCATCCCTCCTGAGACACCCGAGCTCAAGATGTGGGCCTGTTAACTGGCCACTTTGGTAACGGTCCATGGGGGCACTACTAAAGCTTAAAGAACCCGCGGCTTTCTTATAAAATCCAGGTAAGAACCTGTAGAACTCCTGTGAGTCCAAGAGAGGGTCGAGTTCAAACTATGGCACAGGCTTTTTAATGTGTTTTTTTTTTTTTCAATAAGTTGAGAGTCGGTGCTTACAAAGCAGTTAGTATAAAATAGGAAGTACTAGTTTGAAACTGGGTTCTGAATGTATTATCCCAGGATTGGCTTTCCTTCAGTGTGAATTTTTAATGGCAATGCAAAATTAACACCAGACAATCCTAACATATGTAGATATGGGGCCTCTGTGGTGGCACAAGGAGTTGAGCTCCACACTGTGGGGCTTCCATAGCCACTGCAGCGTGCGTTCGATCCCCAGCCAGAAAGGGGACCCACATGGCGCAGCAGACCTCTCCTGTCTCCCGCTGCTCCCCTCAGCAGTGGATTTCAGTAGATCTGCTTGTTCTGCTCCCCACTCTGTCTCTGGTGAATCCTCTCACCTCCCATGCCTTTGACCTGTTGTATGCAGAAACAAAATCTAAAAAAGAAAGAACATAACCAATTTAAAAAATAAATATAGGTATGAAACTAAATAAGTGTTGGTAAATACTGGGAGGGTAGATTTGGGTAGGTAGGTATATAATGCAAACTTCCCAATAGAACTTAGAATAATGTAGCATAATGTAGATCAACTGCTTGAAAGTTTTAAAATAACACTGTATTCAGTAAATTCACTTTTTTTCTCTTCTGAGTTAATTTAAATTTGAAGCTAATAATGTAAAGAGAAAATTAAATATCATGTAGAAAAGGTAATAGGATTCCTGATGGTGGAAGCCTGGATCGGCATCATTTAATTTACATACACCTCTCTCACTCTTGTTTGCTAAAACTGATTTTATTACAGTCAATATGGGAATCATTTGCTGTTATTTGTTATGAAATATTTTCCGACATTTTTGTTTAATCGTGATTAATATTAAAATCAATTCCAAGCTGCATAAAAATGACTTTCAAATTAAATATCAGGTTATAAAAATGTTGAGGGCGGCTTGCTCTTTGAGAAGAAACAGAATGTACATCTTAGGAGCATGATATTTGTGGGAGTTTGGCTTAAGGTTATTATCACTAGATTGGTTTTCTGAACTCATTAGGATTGTTTATAGAACTTCCTCCCACCTTTGCACACAGCGATAACCTGGACAACCATCTTTAACAGGAAACTGGGATTTTATTATTGCCGATGTTAGATAAGATCCTTAGATGCTTGACAACTTAAACCCCTAAGAATTGTGTACACCACATAGGTTACATCTGAATTTTACTTTTAGATATTCCTTATTTTCTAGCTCTAGCAAAATCTTGTATTTGAAAAATAAAATTAAAATCATCTTTAGGGGCCTCCCTGGTGGCACAAGGGGTTAAGTCTCAGCACTATGAATCATCTGCATCCACTGCAGCACGAGTTCAATCCCTGGCCAGGGAGCGACCCACAGGGACACAGCAGACCTCTCCTGTCTCCCCGCTGCTCCTTTCAGCAGTGGCTTTCAATGGATCCACTTGTTCTTCTCCCTACTCTGTCTCTGGTGACTCCTCTTACCCACGTACCTCTGGCCTATACCCTAGTTCTTGTATGCATAAATAAATAAATCTTAAAGAAAAAAAAATAAAGTCATCTTTAATCTGACTAACCCATACCCAAATTATAGACTATCAACCTAAGTTTCTATGTAAAAACAAAAAAGTCCCATAATACACATACTCCATGTAAGCAATTTGTTAATTTAAACGCAGACTTTAATCTGCTTCTGCCTGTAACTAAATGGAATTCTTTTCATAAACGCTAATGTTTAAAAGTAATTTGTATTTTGGGTTGGTTTTGTTTTTCACCCTTGTAAACAATAATATACTCCAGCATATTAATATAGCAAGTAATGTGCTTCATTAATCCCAAAGGACAAATTCCTTGGTTTGTTGTGAACACAAATAGCCACTTACTAAAAGTTTATTATGCATTAGTAAATTACCTTCAAAAAGAAGGATGTAATTTATGCTTCAACAAGTGTTAGGAAAAAAAATGACTATGCATCTGAAATTTTAATGGCACTAAATATTGTTTATTTTAAATTTAAATTTGCAGACATAGTAGGCAAACATTTTCTGTATCGAGTGGTCTGATGTATATTATTTGGATACAGCCATTTTTGTCAATTAGTTATTGGATCTTGTGATTTTTTTCTTTTGTGATTGAAATGCTCTCATTACCTAATTTCTATTTATCAACTTATTTTCTCTGGATGATTTTGAACATGCTTATACAGTAATCATAAATAATGTTTTCATGTTTCTTATATTTTTCATCACTTTTACACTTTTTAAAACAGTAATTTATGATGATCTTTGCCAGACAGTTTTTAACTAGAATGACTTACCGATATTTCTATTTTAACCTCTGGTAATTTTTGGACATAGAGTAGATTCCTGAAGCAATATAAATTACATGCCAACAGCTGGGAAAGTGCTCACTTCCCTCAAAGTTTCAACAATAGCTAAGAAACTATCTTTAAAAAAATTGATTGCAGTAAAACACAGTTTTATCCAAAGTTATTGAGTGCTAACTCTGAACTCTGAATTATGTGTCTCTCTAAACAAAGATAGGGAAAGATGGAAAAAATATGGAGAGATAATCTGTTATTTTATAGTACCCCTTTTTTGTTTCAGTTTATCTTGAGTGCTTGAATAGAGATTGTTTTCTGAATGAGGAAACCAAGCACATGTATGCATCATGTATGTGAAAGACACAAGAAGGGATTTCAGAGCAAGGCAGTGAGATGTGAGAGAGGTAGCAACAGGTTACAGTCATCTTCAGAAACACTCCAGACATATCCTCTTCCTCTTTGTCAAACGCAGCAAACAACAAAGGCTTCCTTGAGTTTTTCTCCTGCTGGATGCTAGTTTGTTTTTAAAAGGCCTTGCAGGAATTATGAATGAGAAGATAAAGAAGTGGCTTTCTGACTGCCTCATTAAAACATGCATCCTGCCAACATTTTTGTCACCAATAATTCTTCCATAAACATGGGACTCTCCTCTTATTATGCCGACTGTCATGCTTTATTGAACCACATAATTTCACCTAATTAAAATAAGCAGAATGCAGCTTCCTCCCCCACTCTTTTTTCTTTTTGGCTGGACAAATGCCAGTAATTATATTTAGAATGCCCTGAGTGGACACCATATTAAATATTCATTTTTGCAGAATCAAATGTAACTCCTGCTGTCCTTTTAAATATTAATATTCCTTTTATTCATAAGATCTAAAAAAATTGTGTACTCTTAAAAAGCTAAAACATTTAGGTTCATGGAGATATTTGTTATGCCAGCAAAGCGGATCTGAGTGAAGTGGCTTCAGCCACGTTGGTGGAGAGACTGAACCAAACGCTGATATGTCACTACTTTCTAAATTGTTTAACTGATTTTAACTAAGACAGTTTCATTTAGGATGCTGTGGGATATGGGAACAGTTTTTCTCCTCTTTTTCATCTTCATACATAAAAAGGCTGGATCTTTAATTTTAGGTTTCTGTGCTAGAATTACATAGCAACAACCCATGACACTCTGGGGAAAGATGCTCTAATACAAATTAGCAGAGGTGGTAGCTGAAATGAGCTGACATTAAACTCTCAGGGCCACCCTACGTGCCACTTAAGAAATTACATTTGTGGGCCTCCCCTGTGGCACAAGGGGTTGAGCACTGCACTGTGAAGCATCCACAGCCACAGCAGTGCGAGTTCGATCCCCGGCCAGGGAGGGACCCACAGGGCGCAGCAGACCTCTCCTGCCTCCCCGCTGCTCCCCTCAGCAGTGTATTTCAGTGGATCTTCCTGTTCTGCTCTCCACTCTGTCTCTGGTGAGTCCTCTCGCCCCCCACCCCCAAGCCTATATCCTGTACCCCAGCTCTTGTGTCCATAAATAAATAAAGTCTTTTAAAAAAAAGAAATTACGTTTGTGCTGGAAACCAACAGTAGTTCTCGTGGGAGGAGAAACAACCCAGCAGTGTGTTCCCCAAAAGGAACAGTGGAGACCTACCCCAATAAGCACCCGTCCCCTGACCATGACCGTGGAGCACCTGGCTTTGCATGAGGTCTTAGCAGCTTCCTGCTGTACCAACCATAAGAAATGGCCTCTCCTAGGAGAGCTACTGAAATGATAGGCTAATTTCATGCTAAAACGAGATATTTGTGTGAAGGAGGCTTATGATTTAACATATCGACACCTTTCCATCCCATTTGTTCACTTCTATTAACAGTTCTTACCTTGCAACTGCATTTCATTTTCAGACAGATCTGACATCACACTGCATCCCATTTGCACAGATGGATGTGCAGACAGGGAAAGCAGTCAGTTCTCGAACACCAGAAGGCGGAAATGTCTCAGCCCCGCTGACTCGAAAGCCGCGGGGTCAAAGGGGAGCACAACAGATCACCCCTTTGCATGGCCCTCCCCTGCCTGGGGTGCTGACTTAGGGTGACTTCATCTGATTCTTTCACATGAGCACCATGATGATTGACACTAAATATTTCCTGGTGCATGAGGTGGAGGGAGGCCTATTTACACCTTTGGATGACCTTTAAGGCTTATTTTATAAAAACCTTTCTGAATCAACTGGCTGTCACAACTTGACCCCTTCATTTATGCTCCTTTCATGTCGATGCTCTCCTACTCAGCGTAGCTTGGGGATCCGGTCACCCTTCCCAAGCCATCCTATTCATAGCAGGTGGACATTCCCTAGGGCTGCAGACTGCAGCTCTAACAAAGCAGAAGAGTATGACTGTTAGAAGGAACTGAGGAACGCCTTGGTGAATGAGCCCATGATATAAAAAAGGTGTCAATTTTTACAACAGTAGATAAATCTGCTCTCACCCTCCTCCTCCCCTTTCTTTGCATGGGATAACAAGCCTCCTGTTTTCACACTGTAATGCAAAGCAGACTTTAATGGCAGTTTTGAATCATCCCCAAAGTATTAGTATCAGACATTTTCTGTTGTGTCTACTTCTGAAACTGCCAATGGCATGATGCTGAGATTAATTATTTCCTGCTTCATCTGTTCCATAGAACAGCAGGAAACATGTTTTCTAAATGACAAAAATTACTTGAATTTATGGCAGTTCCCTTTGACTACAACTTACGAACTTTAACAATGACAACAATGTAAGTTTGTGGAAGGGGAAGGAATGCTTTTTTTTAAATATCTATGTCATTTTGTTTCTCGTTTAAACTCGATTTTATGTCATCTTTGTTACTTTTATGATTGTTTCCTCCTATCGAACTCAGCAAGGATGGGAGAGATTTGGGTTCTATAAGAGTTAGCATAAACACAAGATACTGTGGAATAAAACTAGCTGACCCTTCCCAAAATATTGATTTAATAAAATTCTGTTCAATGAAGGACTTTAATTATTATCCCAATAATGTTAACTACAAAGGATTATCAGATAAATAAGCAAATGTCAAGGCGAGTCATTCACAAACAAGTTGAATTTGTGTGATTATCACTTTTTTTTTAAATTGTGGATGATAGACCCATCCTGAGAAAGGTAGTTCTTCCACATTTGAAAATTAGGGCGGCCCAAGGCTCTACTCACAACACAAGGAGGAAATTATTTCCAGGCAATGCAGATCGAAAGGAGAGATGGCCCATCTGCCTGCTCTGAGGTGTTCAGCTTGCTCTGAGGTTGTTCAGGCAGAGCATCTCACCATCTCCATACTGACTCTTTCCTCAAGCATGTACAGTTTTGCTGTCTACCTGGAAATCTGCTCTGTTGTACTGCCATTTGCTCCCTGTAATATAAGCAAGGCATGACTCTTCTTTTTGTGAGAGGAAGAAATTCAGTTCAGTTAAATAAAACACATCATGCTAAAGAAAAGGAGAAAAGAACGTGAGTGTGTTAGTTTTCTGTTACTGTTGTACTAAATCACCCCTCAGGTTCCAGAGCTTGGCAGTGCGAAGCTAGCTCACCCGGCTAAAGGCAAGGTGTCAGCACGGGGCTGTGGACTCTCAGGCAGGAACTGTCTCCTCAGCCACCTACCACTAGCAGTTGCCCACATTCCTCACTCACCTCACCGTCCTGGTGTCCATCTTCAGAACCAGCTGTGCTGGGTTCATTCCTCCGAGTCCATCCCAGCCAGTCAGCTCCGGCTCTCCCAGTCTGCCTCTCTCTTCCACTTTAAAGGGTCGTTGCGATTACAGGGTCCCCTGGACAGTGCAGGCTGGTTTCCTAGCTTAAGGCGCCCTATAAACCACTGTAAAATTCCCTGCAGCCTGATGTCCCTTTGCCACGTGATGCAACGTGTTGGCAGGATCTTCAGTTGAGCATCATCGTGCCTACGTGCTGCTGGGTCAGCCCCACGAGGTCCCTCAGGCAGAGATAAGCTTCCAGCGGACGCTGAGGCGTGGGACTTGCGTCCAGGAGTTCACCGAGAAGCAGAAGAGCAGTAGAGCAGGGGAGCAAGATGGGGCAGGGGAGCAAGATGGGGCAGAGGCAAAGGCGCACTTCATGGTGTTTAGAGCCGAGGACCCATTATTCAAAGAAGAGCCCAGAGCCACAGTGAGTGGTGCTGAGTGCAGACTGGACACCGGAAGGCCAACAGCTAGATGCACCCCTTTGGCCGAACCCAAGTTCTGGAACATCTTCTCTATGGCTCCATCAGTACCTGACTACTGATTTCTGTCTCCTGCACTCTGCTTCTAAATTTGAATAGATGTATAACATATGTGGAGATATACCTTTCTTAGTCAGAGAAAATAAATTATTCTTAAAATTTGTATTTTATTGCATTCCAGTATTTACCAATCTCATGCAAATTGTTACCCATGTCTGCCATGAAATCGAGTTAAATTTGGATGGAAAAAGGGAGACAGCCTTGGAGAACACATGGTGCGGGAGAAGGTCAACCATTCCAGCTGTGCTCAGCATCTGCTGGGCTCCGGGCAATCATTTCTGGAGAAAAGTTGCATTGTGCAGCTACGTGAACTCTGACAGGTCTTATTTTTTGTTGCTTCCACATAAAGCCCAAATCTAGAATATTGCACGCTAGCATTTGTCTAAGATTACAGCTAGAAGTTGCCCGTTGTGTGGAAGTGCAGAGAATTATAGCTCAGATGACCCACACTAGGGAATTCACGTTTGTCTATAGCTACCACCTCTTCACAGTAAAAATGGTTAAATATTAAATAACCACTAGCTGAACACTTACTTGGCACAATCTGTAAAACTTGCAGGAGCAACTTGGGGACTCTGTGTGGACAACCAATGTTACTTTACCCCTGATTTTCATGGCTAAAAATCAAAGAACAAATCTAGTAACATATTGGGACTAAAGTGCATAAAATTATCTATCAATCTATTTATTGATCTATCTATCAAAAAAAACAAATTGTCGATTTCATATGACTCACTATGATTAAGATGTAGTTTCCTGAAAGAAAATCTGGGTTTAGATATCTGCATTTGATTAATATTATTAGGAGGTATGGACTTTTAATCATTCACTCATTTTTGTAGACATATTGTTTTTTTACTCTTCTTTGATAATTATCTTTATGAATAAAATACCATCATGAGCTTTATGCTATCTTTCTGTTACATGAATTAATCCCTGTAAAAGCTCATCAGTTTCTTAAATATAGCAATACCTAAAATTAATTTTAGCAGTGAATAAGTCTCAGTACTATCAAGCTATCTTCAGGTACTGCAGCACAAGTTCGATCCCCGGTCAGGGAGATAACCCACAGGGCGCAGCAGACCTCTCCTGCCTCCCTGCTGCCCTCTCAGCAGTGTGTTTCAGTCGATCTGCCTGTTCTGCTTTTCACTCTGTCTCTGGTGATTCCTCTCACACCCCAACTCTCACCTCTAGCTTGAATTCATAAGTAAATAAAAATAAACCTAAAAAAAAAAAAAGCATGAAACGTTAACAAAGGTGTGGAGTGCTACAGAGGCAAGTAGGAGCCTAACACACTTACGGGTCTGCAGTTTTCAGATGTGAGGAGGAAAACGGATCAGAATTCTTTGTTCAAGTGGAGATAATTTAGAATGAGAAGAATAGGAGCTGCAAGTGAAAATTCTTACTTTTAAAGGATTTGTAGAATTGCCAGAGTTTTTTTTTTAAGTGAGCAAATATTTTTGGCTTAAATTAACACTTTTCCCTCCAACTGGGTAATTAACTAATTCTTTTTAATGAAAACGGTATTTTTAGGTAATTTTGGATCAGTAGTGCTCGCACTGATAATAATTGGTGACATAAACCATAAAATAGTGCTGGGCCGTTACTTCTCCAGCATTGATAACTCTTTATCGAATAGTCACGATGCACCAGACAGTATTTTAACAACTTCATAAATATTGATTCCTTTGATTTATCTAACAGTCCATAACCAGACATGATTATTTTAATTATTCCGACTTGCAAATGAAGAAACAGATACAAAATGTATCTTGCCAAGTTAGCAGAGGGTTAAATGAGGAACCCAGAATTAGGGGCAACTTTCCGGCTTCAAGGTCCTCTACAACTTAAATCTAAGAAAACGGGTTTCCCTGGTGGCACAGCGGGTTGAGCGCCGCACTATGAAGCCTCCACGGCACAGCAGCACGAGTTCGATCCCCGGTCAGAGAGGGACCCACAGGGTGCAGCAGACCTCTCCTGCCTCGCTCACTGCTCCCCTCAGCAGTGTGTTTCAGTCAGTCTGCCTGTTCTGCTCCCCACTCTGTCTGGTGAATCCTCTCATCTCTTGCGCTTCTAGCCTGTACCTCAGCTCTTGTATGCATAAGTAAATAAATCTTTAAACAAATGTAAGAAAATAAGTTTGACTGATAGGTAAGAGCCAAAAAGAATTTCCCTTTATACATAACTTGGACTCCGGGGTCTGAAACTTCCCTTTCCTTCTCCAATTGACCGTTTCTTGAGACTTTTGCCCTCTAGGTGGCCTAATTGTGAGGTAGATGAACTTCTCATCAACTCTTCAGTGGAAACACTCTCAGACGGTGTGTGCTTTAAGCGTCCTTGAATCTCTAGCCACGAAGTGTTCACAATGCTGTTCCACCATCACCAATGGAGTCTTAATCCTCACCCTCAGTCAGCTCCTGCTCTGTACTCCTCTCTTAAACTGAACTTCAAATTCCTATTCATCCCCAGCTGCTCTCCTGGCCCCCGGCCCCTCCTCTACTGCAATGAACAATGCATTCAACTCCTCTTATCAACAGGTTGCTTAGTGGACTTAGAGAACTGGCTTTTGACTGTTGGGTGCTTATTGCTATAATTGTAAAATTGCATAACTTCAGAAACAAGAAGGCACATCGAAGCAAAAAAAAATACATGTATGCATATAGTTTAAAAAGCAACTGTCTATTAATAGAAATGGGAAAAAAAAGGACCACATAGTAATTCGATCTAGTCCATTGAATGAGTACAAGATTTCAAGGAGAAGGACATTCCTTTAGACGTTTTATCCACTGAATGAGACTAAAGAAACAGAATTCTCCAGCATGATTCTCTGGAGAGTTTTACCCGTCACATTAGGTTAGAGTCTTCATATTGTGTTTATTGTGTTCTGAGAGTTCTAAAGTTTTGCAAGAATTAACTCATTTAATTTTCGTGGGACTATTCTATCATTATTCCCATTTTACAGAGAGGTTGATGAGAAGATTGTCCAGTCATTGCAAAGGTCCCTGGGTAAGGGACAGAGCCAGCCTTCCCCAGGCAGGTGCAATGCAGGTGCAGTTTTCTGTAGGTTTCCTGGTGATGGCAGGTATACCCACAGATTATTGGTTTTAGCCAGAAAGAACTATATGTGCCTTTCTAGAGACTTCCAGCACCAATTTCTTTGACACACATGCCTTTCCTAGCTTTACCCTTTTGAATGTAACTACCATGTCTCAGGATGCAAACCAGTTCCCTCCCTTGGAGGCTAATTGGTGTGGAAATGAAGGACACTCTTCTTGGGCTCCAGCTATGCCAGGGGAGTTTCCAAATTAATTGCTAACTTTTATTTCTATCCTACAATTCCAAACTTTGTGTACTTCTTTTCAATGGTGTATAATAATGGGAATGGAATAAGTAGCTACTTGATTTCTCTAGGTGATTCTTTATCCATTAAGTTTGAGAACTTAAGAGAAAAACATTTTCACAGGCCAAGGACACATCCATGAGAGCAGAGCCTCTTCTCTGGGGAAAGGCAGCTGAGCTGGGGCTGCCCAGGAGCTTGTGAGGCTAAGCGTTCCTGCTTCTTGCTGACCTCTTCATTCCTCTGGGCCTCTGAGTTGGTCATGCAATTTTGTTTTTGCCTTTGTCTTTTTTTCTTTTTGTTTTAATGTTTATGTATGCATACAAGAACTGTGGTGTAGGCCAGAGGTGCAGGGGTGAGAGGATTCACCAGAAACAGAGTGGGGAACAGAACAGGTTGATCTACTGAAATACACTGCTGAGGGGAGTGGCGGGGAGACAGAAGAGGTCTGTTGCACCATGTGGTTCAGCTCCCTGGCAGGGGATCGAACTTGTTCTGCAGTGGTGACAGCCTGAGACTTCACCCCTGGGCCACCAGGCAGATCAGGCTTTGTTTTCCTTGTTATATTGTCCTTACCCTGGATCCTGAGCTCCTGGCTTGGAAGCTGCTCTGATGTGCCCTTCCACTGGACCCGCGTGGACCAGCGTATTCCCCAGCTGACGTTGACCTCAGTGCTGTTGAAGGGCACCCCTAAAGCACTGGGCGACATCCCTCCAGTTATTAGCAATGCAAGCATGAAAGTCTTCCCAGAACCACAT
Organism: Galemys pyrenaicus; assembly: GCA_019455555.1. NCBI lineage: Eukaryota > Metazoa > Chordata > Mammalia > Eulipotyphla > Talpidae > Galemys > Galemys pyrenaicus. The sequence continues at coordinate 6,544,566 of JAGFMF010011662.1, forward strand.
GGGCAGAGTAAACTAAACGATGATGTCTTTAAGAAGGTCCAGCAAGGAGTCTGAGCTTTAAGGAAGTTGACATGGGAGGTATAAATGTGTACTAGAACTAATTCTTTATTCTGCTTAAGATATGTTAAGGAAAGTATTTCTAAGTGTTCACTGCAATCTGTTTAGCAATTTTCCTGGCATCTATAACTCAGGTATCATGCAGACATGCAACAACATTGCAGGGCCCGCAGGAAAGTTCTTGTGTGCTGTAATCTTAATTCAGAAATTTCTGGCTGACACACAGTGGAAAAATATCATAGATTCCAGTATAGGGACATCAGCTCTTAGTTCTTTCTGTCGTGCCACTTGGAAACGTCACTAATAATTTTCAGTATCAAATTCCTAGTTAGTAAATGTGTGTGTGTTTATATATGTTCGTGTGTGGGCACACTCTAGCTCTTACCATTGTAAACAGCTTCAAAGGTGGCATACCCTGGAATACAATAGTTCTCAAACGATCCTCTGTATTATTACTTTCTTAACAAAAGAACGTTCAGGAAGGCGCTTGAAACACTGAAATGCTTCCGTCTGCCACAACGATGAGTCAAGTCAGAACTTGTCTCATTGTCTAGATCTCTCTGTGCAAATAAACTCTTCGTATTTAATGCATAGTCCACTCTTTCAGATCATCCAGAATGCCTCTATGACGTGTATCAGCAACACTGATATTTTAAGTTAAAAATTGTCAAAATAACTATTCAAGGAAAACAATAGAGGAAAGCAAAACAAAAATGTCTCTGCACCAGGGATATAGAACAGGAAAATAAAAACAAGGAGGGGAGCAGAGTGAGAGAATGAAAAGCACACATCTGAAAGATAACTGGCAGAAACAAGTTAATAAACTTGTTTATTATCATTTATTTGAATTTTTTATTTGACAGCATTGCACCATGACAAAAAATGAATTAGTGTTCAATAACCTATGCAGACATACTATATTTTACAATAAAAACGAAACCTTCTTATCTCATAGGCATACAAAAATCTGTACCTTATAATTACAAAATAGGAATATTTATATAGATAAATATGACATAGTCCAGCGAACACTCAGTTGGGTTTTTTAAATTTAGTGTCTGTTACATTCACTATTTCAACCTTGATTTTTGACTTATTTTACTGGCTCTTCTGTTAGATATACATTAACCATTTACCTAAGATGTTTTTCAAATCAGATTTATTCTCCACAAATACAGAAGCAAAAATCTCCAGGTCCAAAATCTTCGAACCTACCTGAAAGGGATCTGCCCGCGACAGGGCAGCCGAGGCCAAGGATGAGCCCAGTAGCTTCATGGGAAGGCAATGTCCCCTGGACTCCAGGACTCACTTTTGGTAGAGCAAATGACAAAAGAACATTAGAAGCATAATATTTGAGTTAGATGCAATTTCTGCAACTTAGCAGAGTATTCGACTCGGGAAATCTCTCAGTCACACTTCTCGTCTCTGTAATAGGATGTCTATGAATTCCAGTCACACAGTTTAGCTGGACGACGTATGTGAGTTTTCTTGGAATATAGGAAGTATCCCCAGTGATGTGACAATTTTTGTCATCAATTAGAAATAAAGTACTTGGAGAGTGTTTAGCCGGTCTGCTCATATTGATGTAAAGAAAACTGTATTCTTTCGTGTTGTAGCCTGAAGAGCATCATTTTTATTTTGAATAAAGGCTATTTTGTTTATGGTTTCCTCATCCAAACCCAAACCTGCCTAGATACTGACATGTATGTTTTGGTACGTAAGTGGGAATATTTGCTGGGACAGAAACACAGACAATTGTTAGAAAGTTTGGTTAGTAAAAAAGACAGGTTGTGCACATCCAGAGACAGTGGAAATTGTGTACTTTTCCCAGGAACCCAGGATCCCAGGAGCCTTCATTCGCAATTAAGCATCCTAGTCCATGAACTTCACTTTAACTCAATTTTGATGTTCTTTTTAATTCCTTCATCTATTAAACTAGAAAACGAACCCCAAATTGGGAGCATTGTTGTCGTATTTAAATGAAATAATATATGATCAATGCTTTATATTATACTTGGAAACTTTTAAGCAAGAAATAGATTCTAGTTTTCCCTTAATCCATTCTCCTTTCATTTTAATCTTTATTTCCAAGCCACCTCAAGGAATAGAAGTCAGACTTGATATTCTGGAAACAAGACTTGTTCTCAACCCTCACTCTCCTCAATCTATTTTCAGTTTGTGACAGCTACTGACCATTTGTTCCAAGTTAATAGGTTTTCCTACCTGGCTATATTAAAATGAAATTTTGCACTGCATAAGGCCGAGTGGAGGGTTTTCAGTGGATAGTTTCACACGCAATGTGCCAGCTCAGTGACCCGCAGTTAGTTACTTAACCTTCCAGAGCCTCAATTTCTTTTTTCTAGGAAGTGGGGTATTAATTCCTATGAGGCAGGTTTGTAGAGAAAATTAGACCAAGATCCTACTGCAGTGTCTGGCATGTGTGTGTTTAATTTTCTGAAAGGTAAAATAATGATGATGATGATGATAAAATCTACCACTCACTGGTGCCTACTGGTAACCCCGTATGCTCAGATTGGTGGACTCCAGAACGTTCTCATAAAATGTAACTAATGAAGATTGGGTCTATATGACTTGTTAGACAGATTTTGATAAACCCTGTAAATATTAGCTAACAATAAGAATAGAAGGTCTCAGTTTCTTTTGCTGTGTCTTAAACCTCTCATTCTACTCACTGGAATATTTCACAGTTTACTCAAAAGAGATGTGTTCAATTGGGTGAAGAATTCTATTTCTTTCTCTGTGAGGTAACAAATGAAGAAACCATCTGTCATTTCTGAGGAATGAATTTTAGTTTATTAATGATTAGAAAATACATAGATTGGTGCTAGCTCCAACAAATTCACCATAGAGACCTCTTGTGAGACTTGTATTCCATCCACTGCAAAATATGGCAGAGTTTCCCCCGATCCTACTTGCAATTTGCTCTCTCACTCCTAAGTCAGTCCGCCATATGCTCTCCAGGTGCTGGTGAATGAGGTAATTTCCAGAAAATATCTAAAACTATGGAAAACTCCACTGAGAACACGGTAGTAATTAAAATATTTATATCTTGGTATCCTAGGACAAATATCATTCTCCTTATGTAATAGACTTTACAGGAAGTCAAAGTAGCTAGAGTATAAGATCAACGAAAGAGAAGTGGAACTGGTGAGAGAGAGTAAAGCTAGAAAGTAGAATGGAGACTATTTGACTTAATAGTTTGATAGCTTGTTTACATCTTACTCTTTCACTGAATATATTTTCGTTAAGATTTTGAACTAAAGAAAACTTATGATTTATTGAAATGCCCTTCATTTAGGACATTTGAATAAATATTCTGAGTAAAAAAAAAAAATCGAATCGTTCCAGAACGGTCTCTATCTGTTTCTGAGGTGGTTAAAGTTGAAGAATAATAGTACCTGATGTTGCTGCCTTTTGAGTGTCCTCCATCTTCAGAAATCTCCCTTGCATACCTACCAACTCATATGCATGATTCAACAGCTATGATTTGGGTATAAAAATATTTACAGAACAATTAAAAGTAATTGCTTCTTATTGAAACCTTATCATTAAAAAAACCTGATTTCCAAAGACATATTTCCATGATAAAATAATAATAAAGGCCCTAGAAGTTTCCTTAGCTGAGCATATCTTTGAATAGCAAATAAAAAGTGAAACGTTTTTAGAGCCATAAGTCAAAAGAAAATATTCCAAATGGGCTATTTCGCTGAGAGCCCACCCATGTGGGGAGCTGGGTCTGAGGTGGTCCCAGTGCTGCAAGCCGAGGGCAGCCCTGTGCTGCTCTCAATAGGGAGGCTCCCCATCCACACCCAGCCAGTCCCGACACCCACAGCTGCTGTGATGTGGCCTCGCCCTTGCGCAGATGCTCCAACATCAACACATGCAGGACAAATCCATGCAGGGTGTCATCCACATGCCTGGACGATAAGAGCTGAACTCCCTTCCTGGAATGCGTTGGAGATAGGAGCCTCGGAAGGCACGAGATGCCTTCAGAGCCCCACCTGCATGGATCTGTGTCCCTAGAGCTGCCATCTGGGCCTTCAGGGTGGCTCTGGCGAGGCATCTCCTTGAAACTCAGGCCTGGCCTTGGGCACCTGGAGCCACAGGTGGGGAGAAGGATGCTTTGAAGACCTGTGTCTCCTAGACATCCTTTCAGCAGAGAGTAAAGCAGGATGATTCTGAGACTAAGCAAATGAAAGAACTACTCTTAATAATAAGTACAGATTTTCAAAAAGCTACATAAAGACTTAGAAGATTCAGGAAAACACCTCTACTATGAGACCCCCCTGAAATCATTTCTTATTTTGTTTGTAAGAAATATAATTACAGAAGCATAGGGCATACTTTCCAAAGGCACACTCAGACTTGTCCATTTCTATGTATGCATATGTCTATTTAGGTGTTTATATAGTAATTGTGTTTCTATGGTAATTAAATAGCAATGATAAAACTGGAAATGTGCATTAAAAGGCAAGATAAGAAAAAAGAACACAGCTCTTTAACCAGCCTTATGTATTTTCAAAAGAATACATTATTAAGTTGTAGTAATTAGCAATTTTACATGAAAAAGGGCATTAGAAGATTGCCCTTGCCTGTTTGACTGAGAAGAGTTGCAACATTACACCCAATAATGTTGATTAAGCAAAAACTTTAGATTTATTTGCAGATGTAAAATGCCTATGATTTCTGGTAGCTCTGCGTCACCCCACATATAACAATTGACTTGCTGCCAAATCTAGCAAATCTAAATCTATAAAAGCAATTTAGACTAATAGAAACATTTATTGGCATTTACCCGGCCAGGACTGAGATTCCATATGGGTGAAGTGCAAATCAGTTTTGTAACACTTATGATGTAATAATCAATACAGATCTTCCCAACTAATACATGCTTGTGCTGCCTACCACTGCTGTTTTAGTCCATTAACTCAAGCAATATTTGGCTATAAATAAACATACATGTAGTAAGGCCACAAGCAAGAGCAAAAAAAAAATGAAGAGAAGGAAGACCCTATTTTCCCACGTTCTTTGATTTTATGACTCACTGGGTACGCAGGCACGGCATTTTGTTCTGCCTTCCTGTCCAGTGTTGCCTTCCTCATTTTGTAACATAAAGAGGAGATGTTGTTTCTGTGAATGTTTCGCCCCTGCATTCTCACTCTTTCTCTTCATAGTTAGGGAAGCATCTACACAGTGACTGCTTAATGAAATGGGGCTTTGGTGGATGCCTTCCAATGCCAAACACTTCCATTAAGCTCCTGAGTTTCAGAAACTGTTTTGAAATGTCTCTGAGTCCCTACCTGCACACCTGCGCACCCCTGGATCTGTTACAACACCTGCTGGTTTCTGTGGAAAGCCCTGGGCACCGGCAGGCAGCTTACAGCAGGGTGTTCTCTTCTAATAACCACGCAGAGTGAGTGATCGGTGCTGATTTATCTCAACCGCTCCTTTGATTCTTCTTCAGCAAGAATAATTTTATGCTAGAATAACTTCATGCAGATAAGGCTCCTTTTCATTGGGAGAGGTTGAAAGGTGGACGAAATGAAGGGAAAGGACTGTGTGAACGAACTGTTTCTCCAGATTGAAAAAAAAAAAAAATCAATTAAGATTTCAACTGCCCTTAAAAAATAGTCTGTTTTATATATGTACAAAATCTCATTGGAAATTTACAGAGAGGGAAAAATTATAAAGCTATCAATGACTGCATTTGGCCTGTGAGGTTTCTATTGTAAGGCACCGAAAAATAACATGTGCCTTTGTTGGTTGTGAATGGGTCTTAAGGAGTGGTGTAATTCTTGACAAGAGTCTTTCTTCCCCTCCCCTCCACCAGCTCAGTCTATAGGGTCGACCAGCTGGAATTAATAGGTAAATAAAAAAGAAACCCTGCTGTTGTGTGTTCCTGTGTAGATTCCAGTGACTCGATTCACATAATCCTTCTGGTAGATACCGATTATGAATATAAATGAACTTGTCCGAGAGCGAAAGTTACGTATACAGTTGAATAGTTTTCATCGGCATTTACTTATTGAATTTATGATATTTGAAACCACATTCATAACATTCACTGATGTCTTGAAGTCATACAAAGGAAAAAAGGAGAAAAAATAATCTTCCTTATAGAGTTGGGCTCTTTTCCTCAAAAGTGTTGGTGGTAAAGAGTTACGATAGGTAAGCATTGTGATGTTTTTGATACTCTCTTTCTTGACATGGAATGCTGTCTCTCATGGCTTTGGCATAGAAGAACAGTACTTGGGACATCCCATCGAAGGACTGAGTGGCGAAAATTGAACCTCCATTTTCTTCAGCCTATTTCTTGTTTCTCAAATGGTTAAATATTTAAAGAAACACAAATCAGACTTGAGTGATAGTGTGCTCATTTGCTTCTTTTTAACAAAAACATGCTCAGAAACAGGAAAAAGGGAAAAGTTTAATGAAGGAAATCTGTGCTGAGAAAAGACCAGAGAACCAATAAAAAGCCTCACGTAACTGAGGAGCAGCTGCTTGAGCTCTGAAAGCATTTATTCATGTCTTTTTCAGCTCCCAGAGTCTGTTGTAGAGATCTAGATTCATACTGTCTGTGGTTAGTTAAGGTGTGGAGACATTATCCAAGGAAGTAATTTTAAATCATCCATTTCATGATGAGATATGGGGAATAATACCTTGTTGTTTAAAATCTTCAAGTAAAATGGAGTTTTCAACTTTGTGTGAATTGAAAGTTAAATTCTGGAATTGAATTTGTAATTTCCTTTCATGAATGTGGAATTATGCGGCCTTCTCATCTGAGATGAGTCCACTTCCCCTCTGTAGGAGAATCTTGAAGTTTCTTGAATTTAAATAAAGCAAAGAAATGGAAACATTAAGTTCTATTGAAGACTGTTCTCAAGCAGAATATTAAAAAGTGGAATGATTATAAAAAATATTTATTTTTATTTATTCACAGATTTCCATTTTAGTGTTTCTCAAGTACCTGACATTTAAGATACAGAAACTTTATGATTTTCATCACATATGATGAAACTTAAGGACATAGATTGCTTAACTATTTCCCTAAATCTGTTGATTAAAGCAAAATTTAATCAGAATATTTCAGAAATAACCAGTTTGGTTCTTCAGAAAATGATGAAAAGTTCACCAGTTAGCATTTACAGATTTTTCCATTTTACTACAAAAATGATAGATGGCAGTTCTCAAGTCTTAAAGGTATTGGTTAATAAATACAAGAAAATAGATTTTCTTCTGTGTTGTATACATAGGTGTGTAAACTAAAGAGATATACATTATATGTATTTACATGTGATAATTTTGAAAAGAAACCTCAATTTTTAGTTTTGTTAGTCTGGTGATAGTAAGAGTCAAATGAATAGTTGGAATTTAGAGTCAAATGAATAGTTGGAATTTAGAGTAATAAATTATAAGATAAACTTTAAAAGAAACTCATTTATTTTCTATTAATCTATTTGGAAAATAACACACAAGTACCAAAATTATCAGCTACATCTGAGCCGGTCACCTTGTAGGTGTGTGGATAACTTAGTTGCCTTTCAATTATGATTTAAAAGCCACATGATCTGCCTTTGTAAATAAAAAGTAAAATTTATAAATGTTTACAGTCACTGAAATGTAAAAATAAATAAGAGGAAGTGGCATGCACCCTTCGTATTTTTTAATAATTCAACATGATTATTTTATTTTGAAATATATAAACATCGAAGAAGGAGGAAGTAAAATAACAGACCCTAGAGATTTGTTTCTAAATTACAACAGGAAGTAGTCGCTTGACAATAAATCCATGGCTGACAGCATTTGTTTCTTGGAACTCTGTCCATAATCATCTCCATAAAAATTAAAGATGTATTTCTGATCAGCTAATTTCATCTACCGTAGAAAAGGCTCACGAACCAGTCAGTTATTCCGTGAAATGCCATCGTCTCTTGCCTTCGTGCTTTTGACCACTGGTATCGTTGCTTCAGCACTGGGCGCCCGAACCTGCACTCGGCGACGCCCCCTCTTCAGGAAGCAAATGCACACACCATGTGTGCACCGAAAGGGATGCTCGCGGGTCATGTGCCCGCTTCATTCGACTTGGCATTTTGTCTTGCTTTGAAAGGGAGCCCCTCAGGTATACTTATGCTCCTCCAATACAGAGAAATGTGGAGAGTGGGAAAAAATGTATCATAAGAATGTTTTTGACTCGGCGCTGCCTTGAGGTTTCGATCCAAGTCTGCGTTCGCGCGGGGTCTCTGCAAAGCCCCATGGCGTCATGTCTGTGTCTGACTCTCCACAGCCCCGGGTGTCAGCTGCCGGATGCCGGTGTGTGTCTGCGTGGACGCGAATGAGTGTGTGTATAAAGTGTGATGTTGCGCGACAGAGTAAGAGAGGAGCACACGCTAGAGAATGGGCCCGAGACGCAGAGAGGGGACGGTGGCACCTGGAGGGGAGGCGGAGGGCCGCGCCCGCGCAGGCTCTCAGTCATCCGTGTGGGTTTCCGGGCTGGATCGTGTGTCTGCAAGGATGAGCCGCAGGCACAATTTTCAAGATGGTGCAAGGTGCATGCTGTGGACTGCAGAGGGCGAGTCGTCACTAAGCCCAGGAGCGCCTTGGCTGAGGCGCAAGGACGCGCCTTGGCTCCCCAGGACCCACAGCGCCCTTCAACCTGGGGGCGGAGGTGTGAGGTCATGGGGGTTCCTCCTGCAGCTGCTCTGAATCTACTTGGGTCCGACTTCTCCCCTGGAGCAACACACCCACAGAGCCCTGACTCTAGAGCCCCCCAAGACTCCAGAATTTGCTGAAAGTGTCAGCCTCCCCGGCTCTGAACGGCCTACTCCGTGGGGTCCGCTCTGCAAACCCCAGGCCCACCCGACGCCGAGAGTCGTCAGGCGCGCCCGCACGTCGGAAGCGCGGCGTCTACCCACTCGAGTCACGTGGGCGGCTGGGCGTGGGAGGCGAGGAGCTCGCGCTCCGGGTCTGGCTGGAGCGGCCTGACAGCCCAGCAGGGGCAGTCCTGTGAAAGTCGGGTCTTGGAAGTCAACACCAGAGCCTGGTCCGGTGTCCAGGCGGTGAGTGACTCGTCTAGGGACGGATGGAGTGGCCCGGGCGACTGGGCCCTGTGTTCCCTGGGGCTTGGGGCGCCTGTGGCCTCCGGGAGGATGCGCCCCTCCAGCCCAGAGCCATTCATCAGCAGTGACGCACGGGATTGTTCTTGTTCTCAGAGCTGTGGTGGGGAGACCCCCAGCCTGGGCTGGGCCGGCTTCTCCCTCATTGCTCTGCGGTGGTGGCAGGACTCAGGGGGATTTGAGGGGTGCCGGGGGCCCAGCTCCAGACCGTGAGCGCCGCACCAGCTCCTGCAGATGCAGCTCCGATTGACGCCTCACAGTACCTGGACCGTCTCCCTCTCCCCTCTGGATTCAAACAAATGTTGTTTCTTCTTCTACTCCACCAAAGGCCATTTGTTTGTAGCGCTGGTGGCAGATGGCCAGGCTGGCATGAGGTTCTGCCCTAGTGCCCATCTAAGGCCTTCACCCGGCACCGGTGGGATGGAGGGTGGTCTCTCTGCGGAGTCTGGTGGCTTACAGAAGACTTGGAGCAGATCCGGGCGTACCACAGAGAGCGTCCAGAATCCCCTGGCTCTGGCCCAACAAACGTGAGCCGTGTGGGACTCTCTAGGGAGCTTAGAAAATGCTGAACGATCACAAAAAGCTGCCACCTCAAAAGAGGTCTTTCTTGAGAAAAAGCTGATTTCTTAGGAGGAACTCTGCAGGCTGGGTAGGGCTGTTTTTGAAAAAAGATATTTCCATGTAACCTTTGGTAAGGGCTTGAGAGACCTATCCTCCTATGACTTTTTAACCAGAAGGCAGAACTTAATTTGCATGTTTGTCTACAGTGACCTCCCCAGTGACCTGCTCTTTCTCTCCCACTACGCAGATTTCTTCTGTTTCTTGCTAAGCTGTTTAAGATGGCATCAGGTGAGCTCCTGGGTCACGCTGGTCTCTCCCGTGTAGACACTGGCAAGCTTCTCCCTGATCTGTTATCAATCTGTCAGATGCTTGTTTGATTATTTCCAGCCTAGAGGAATCCAGAGGGGTACAGGATGATTTCTTTTGTGCCCCAACACTGCCATCTCAAATATCACCCCAGGTCAACTCATTTCAATGCTGGAGGATTCTGCTAAGCAGCCCAGCTTGAGAACGACAGAGTTTTAAGTTATCAGTTACTCCTTGAAACCACCCACACTCACTGAGGAGGGGGAAAGATCACAGATGACATCTGTTTTATTCCCCTAATGTTAGAAACTACAAAACAGAGTAATAAACATACATTTCTTGAAAAGAGACCCGTTGACCAATGTAAAACAGACATTTCTTACATTGCTGTAGATACGAACCTATTAAGTAATGGAAAATAGCATTAATATTGAACATGGCTTGCTTAATTTAATTTCACAATAGAAGACAGCACTTCAAAAACAAAAGACGCCTACACTGAATCAGCTCTCTCATTGTTCTGTAAAAGCCAGAGCTCAATTTGGAAAAAAAAAAAAAATAGTTCACACTATTTCTAAGCAAGTGAGAATCCCAAGGAAGAAAAAGGATCATTATCTCAATGCCTAATTAATTTTCAAAAATATTGTTATGCAGACAACTGTTCAAGTATAATGCTATATACTCAGCTTCAAACTAGGGAAATTTCCTGACAATTGAAAAATTAGCAATTGCAGTAAGGCAGGAAAAAAATCAAAGGTAAAATGCTCATCCTAAGAAGTAGTCTCTTTAACATAATCCTTACTGGTTGCCATATAAATAAATGGAATTGTGTTACTATTTAGCACTTTCAAAACACTGGTATTAAAAATGAGTATTTTTAGTAACTGACTTATCAATTGCAAGCTTATTATCTTTCTTGGAATAATGTATTCCCTAATTGAGATATTTGCATTTGGAAGTCCCTTTGAGTCATCATATGTTCAGTGATCATTTGCAAAGAATGTAACAAACAAATCCATTTGGAAGAGATTCAGTCATCCTAATTAGAAGAAGTCAAGACCCTCTCTCTGAAAATTATGAGGCCAGGTGTCTTTCTCTGAGTGCTTCTCTTGCTCAGTCTTTGGAGAATGAATTTGATAATCTAATCAGATTTATTCCTTTCAATTATCAGTGAGAAGTCAAATGATTAATTTTTCCTGAGCAATGCTCTTATGAGTTATTATCCATAGGAACATTCCAGTCTGCTGGGCAAGATCACAGGGTCCTGAATCTTGAGAGGTGACGTTGTAGGTAACATGGATCTCACAGTCTTCCATGCTGGATTGCTGATATAAAGTGGATTATCCCTCAAAGCAGAGAGAGGAATCCCGCTTGGCATAGTTCACTGGTAAGCTTTGGCTCTGGCTTTTTGGAATACAATCCTTTTATCTCAGGCATTGAATCTGAGATGTTTCAGTCTTGAAATTCCCATCATTGACTGATATTTCACTGAATTTTAGACTATTATTTCCTTTTTTCCTTCTTAATTCTTGTTTTTATTTCCTAACTAACCCCCCCCCCCCCAAATTTTGAGCAATAGTGTCTAACCTTTTCTATTTAGCTGTTTGTTTTTCTTTAACTATATTTTCTCTTAAATCATATATAACAATTCAGTTTTCCAGATGAGAATTTAGAGACCTTAAGAGGCTAAGTTGGCAATGTATTCAAAGCTAATACAGATGGTAAAGCAGTAGACAAATTCTAACTGCTAATCCAAAAGCTAGAGTCTTGCCTATTTTTCTCTAATATCTTTACTCTTGATTCACATGGAGGGGCGAAGATGGGAGGGTCAGCTGGACTGGATTGCGGGAACAATATCCCATTCCTGTTCTAAGGCTGTCTGGGAGGTTAGTGAGAAAGGCTGCTGCACCGGCCTGCCGTGAGGCGGCCCCAAGAGCCTCTCCTCCTCTGGAATGAAGATGAACTTTTATTTTCCACTAGCTGTTTGTCATCAAGTTTTGATAAGGATATAAGTTTTCATATCCCTGTTGAAAGTAACCACGATGACTCTTATCTCCAAATATTTGCAGTTTGTTTGAACAATGTTTTTCATTCGTGTTTTTATTTTATCCAGATTAATGTGATTTTTCTGTAGTTCTGCTTGACTGAAACATATGGCATATACAGAAAATTGGTAGAGATGAGGCTGGAGAGGAAATCAGAGACTCATTCATCAGGGGCGATGAATGTCATTTCAAAATAGATCTTTATAATCATGGAGAAATCTAGAAATTGTTGACTCATAGGTAGTGGGAGGCAAGAGAGGAAGACAATGCCCATGATTGATGAGAACTTCTGTTGTCAGAGTAAGAAACACCGGGAAGTTGGGAGTGAGCAAAAGGGAGCAGCTCGGGAGCAATCAGTACATGGTGTAGAAGGCTGTTGTGTCTCCATATGCAGCCGTGTTCTAGCAACAGAATGAAGGGTGTCAGTTGCTCACACACTTACAGGCCGCTTGTCTTAGGTCTCACCCTTAGGTTTCCAGCCCCATGCTTTCCTTGTTAAAAATTGCACCAACTTTTTTGAAATTCCCTTGTATTTTTCTATTTGACTCTTATTTTTCCATGATATAGAAAATATGATATGTGTGTGTGTGTGTGTATCACCAGAAGAAAATCATTAGAGAAATTAGATTCTAAATGTTCCGGGATTTGAATGATTTTCCTGTAAAGAAAGAAAAGAAATATGAAGGTAGCTTAAAATATGCAAAATGACTGATTGGCATTAAATACGTAGATAGTACCAGATATTACATAATAGTACGCAGAGATAAAAATAGATATGTTATACATATTCTCATTTTTATATACATATTTATCACAAGAGATTTGCAAATTCATCACGGATTGAATCACAGTGGTCTACTTTTCAAAAACATCTAAAGCTTTTATCCCAGCAGTTAAAAGTTGCTGGTTGCTACTACATTGCAAAACAAGCCCATTTGTCTAGTTATAGGACCCATTCTCATTCACCAAACAAGCCAAACATGCATTCTTTCCCTTTTCCTATCCCTCAAGTCTCCAGTTTCAGTATACTCCTTAATATCGAAAGCATACTTAGTCTTAATATTCTATTTCACGATTCTGGTGCCATATGTTCTGACCCCCTTGAGTATTAAAGTCACTGTTTTGAATGAGTTTGAGTCATGGGAAGTTTTCCCAAAGCAACTTTAATGTGTCTTTCATTTTAACTTTAAAATTTATGGTACAGAAAATTCTATGTCCCTGGGTGAAAATCTTGATTGTCCATTTCCATGAAATAGTTAAAGGTATGACTTACTTCAAATCAGAAGATACTCCCTTACTTAACTGCAGCTGGGGCCTTGTGGTGTGCTTGGCTTCCTCACCCATGTTCATCTGCACCCTCCCTGCTCACTGGGTCTTATTGCTACCTAGTCAGGTACTGAGGGTGTTTATGAAGGAGGAAGAAAGGGGCAAGGGAGCTGTTGAGCTTTAAGTACTGGCAGAGATGCCTCTTCTGATGGGCACTTAGTCAGCCCTCACCTGCCAGAATCATCTCACTTACAGTCTTTACTGCATGAATCTCTGGTTGACCATATACTCTCCTCTCAGTTCCTGGGCTCCTCTGATGCCTTCAGCAATTTTGTATTAAGTTCTGTATTAAGTTCTTTTAGATAGCCTAGCCAACAGAACTTAAGGAGACTTACTTCTGGATCATTCTCTACTGAGGTAACACACAAAGGCCAGAAGCATGTCTTTCTTTCTGTCCACCATCATGGCCAGTATGGCCTGACTTTGAAATTTCTCACAGAATTTCAACTACCACCTGTAGAGACTGGGTTCATGTGTCTGCTTGACAAGGCTGTAGTTGTCAATCAAATGGTCATCTAGGTGTTGCTGTGGTGATGTTTTTAGCTGTAATTCACACGGGGAATCTACTGACTTTATATGAGCAAGATTATCCTTGGTAATGTGGATGGCTTTCATTGAATCAGGTGGGGGTGTTAAGAACACAAACTGAAATTTTTCAGAGAAGATATTCTGTCTCAACACTGGATCATGAAACCCATGTGAGATGCCACTGTCTGATTTCCATGTAGACTTCAGTACTTATGTCCTCCACATTCATGTAAGCCAACTCCTTAAAATCAACCTATCTATTTATCTACCTATCTTCCTACTCCTCTATCTTTCTATCTATATACCTATTTACCAGTCTATCTATCTATCTATCTATCTATCTATCTATCTATCTATCTATCTATCTATCTATCTATCTATCTATCTGTGTCTGTCTGTCTGTCTGTCTGTCTGTCTGTCTGTCTGTCTGTCTATTGATTACAGAATCTGTCTGTCCTGCTAATCCACAGAATAGCTACACTTCAGGGGAACACTGACTAACTGTGTCTTGTTTCTCATGCCCCCAAATATAGGAGACAGATTTTAAGCTTTACAGATGATTCATCTGACATCTCCTTCACTTGGCTTGAGATGAGAGTCACAAAATCATCACTCATTCTCCTTGAGAGATTCTGAAAACACAGCAAACAAGTCCTTTCAAGAAATCCTCCTACATGTTTCCATAGTTCTTTGATACCTTGTCATGAATTGATTGTATGCCCCTTTGAATTTTTGTTTTGACCAGATGTCTCTTATCTGTTCTATGCCATTAGGTTTCTTGGTCAAAACTTAAGCTTGCCCTTAAATAGGATATTTGACTAATATGAAGATGCAGCAAGAATCTAGGAAAGAAACTACATGTCAGGGTATGTCCAACTACATCTATATTACACTGTTGTGGCCCTGTCCTGTCCCTAGAGGATCTTTGCAACAAAGTCCTAGCCAGTTTCTTGTCTTTCAAATACTTATGTCATTCTCCATAATCTTTCCCACCCTATAGGCCTCATCTTGCATATCACTGTGTAATTTATCACAAGTCAACTATTCGTTTAGCTCCTAGCTTTCAAGGAACTTACAATGTATTTGATGGGGATAACATTTACAAGTGCTTTGTCACCATACTAGAAGTTAGGAAAATTTAAAAAAAACTAGAGTCTAAATTCAAATCGTTGGCCAAAGAAAATGATACATTTTTGAAATGATAGAGAGAACAGGAAAGAGGAAAATTACTTATAATTGTGAAAAGAAGCAGAATTAAATCAGTATAGGTGGGTTAAAGGTGAGGTCAAATGAAAAAAGCAAAACCAAAGCAAGCAAATTAAAAAAACCCACTGTGATAGAAATGTGGGTTGTTATGAGATCTAGTAGATTCTGAGGCTGGATGATAGGAAGGGACTGAGTTATTGTAGAAATTTACAGGCAAATGCATCAGCTTGTATGGGCCCAACATCTCAGTTGGAGAAACGAATAGTTGACTTGTGATGGATTACACAGTGATATGCAAGATGAGGCCTGTAGGGTGGGAAAGATTATGGAGAATGAAATAAGTATTTGAAAGACAAGAAACTGGCTAGGATTTTGTTGCAAAGATCTTCTATGAGCAAATGCCTATCACCAGAAAGAAGAAACTAATAAGAGTAATAGCAATGAAAGACACTTTAGTGGGTCATATTATTATTCCAAAGTAATAATATGACCTGCCCATAGACCTGAGTAGATAGAGAACTCAGAGCCCAAGCACTGACAGAGACAGAGCCCCAACCTTGTCTTATTTTCCCACGCTGTTCATTGACATATGTTTATATTGACTTAAGACTAATCTTACTTCTGACCTAAGATGCTATTCTCCCAAAAAGTGCAGATGTTCTATCCCCGCTGCAAAAAATTAAATGTTAAACGCCCATGCTATGATAAAGTATGGAAGTAAAATATAGGTATTTTTATTGACCCTGGCCAAATTAAACGTATTTTGTTTGCTCCCATTTTGACTTTGTTTTGTTTTTTCATTTGGAATTAGTTAAAGCCAGAAACCGCCACCACTCAAGAGAAAGAGCCACCCTTCCTGAGCCCAACCCTGGGAGGTGGTTCCACTTGTTTTCTATTTTCACAGCAGGTCTGTTGGATCCTTTGTGAGGTTTTGGAAGTTGGAATACCAAGTTCTGAGATGGAAGGATGAGTGGGTACTTTGCTTTAAGGAGTGCTTTTGAAATGGGTATTTAAGGTTCTTGAGAAGTTATTTACAGGAATAGATTGGATAAAATAGCAACAGATAACACCAAAGTGACAGCAACAGCAGCTTCCTTTCTTACTCTCAGTGGTGGGGCATCACTTATGATAATTGCCAGACGAGTGGAGAACCGGTTGGAAGCAGGAGATTGATTTCAATGCCACCCCACATTTAGTATTTTACATTTTAATAATTAAAACATGTCTTTAATTTTTCTTTGGGGTGGGACAGAGTTTTATTCAAATTGCTTTTCAAGATTCTTAAAAATAAAAAAAGTCCATGAATTCAATGTGTGTTGACATAGAACCTGGATGTAACAGTCATTCAATGAATGTGATGTGTTTAGTATTTGAGTATTACTTACAAGGACACTCCTGTAAAATATGAAGTCATCATATATTATATATTTATTGAGGGAAATCAATAAAAATTTTATATTATGTGCTCAGTACACATGTGTTTGGCCTTGTAAAGAAAAAATATATAAGACCATACCATTTCCCACTTCAATTACCTTCCTTGTGCTCCATAAACCCTCAAAATTTTTCCAAAATTCAAGAACTATGTAAAAGTGGTTTTAATCTCTTGTTTACAATCTGCTATTGTTAATGATATTGGATCACGATAGAGTGAGAGATTACATGGGATTCTTGTAAAGGCAGTGTAGATGGTAAACCTTCAGTTATAATTACAAGAGCTAGGAAATTCTAATCCTGGAACTACTGAAACTGGAAACAATCTACCATCTGGAATTTGAACAGAGTTGGAATGGCTTGCCAGTGGTGTTTTATTCAAAGTGTTTGAATGTAGAGACAAGTACACTCATTATTATAGTCATTATTTTAGCCTATGTGGGATCCGAAGCTCAAAATGTACAACTTCTTTGGTGGAAAAGCTTTTTGGTATGTGAGTTCTCTTCCATATTACACATTTTTCAGCTACAATATTCTAACTGCTGTCACAGGACATGATAAGATGTAGAAATCTGAAATAATCAACCAATCAATCGCCAGAAAACCTTCAACTAGAGATATTTTAAGATTTTTACCAAATATGTTAAAGAGATAGAACCTAGAAGACCAATGTCCCCCTTGAGATAAATTGAAAACATTGGATTAAAAACTCATTGCCATCTCAAAAGCCAATAAACTAAACAAATAAGAAGATATTTGAGAACTAACAATTCAACCAGCAATATAGCCATCCAAATCTTACAGGGTTTTCAGTGCAGTGGACTGGCTTTTCTTAAGAGATAGCCAATGACCTTACTTGGCATGCAATACATCCTAGAACAAATCACAAATGGAGATGTACCCCAGAACAATAATGAAGATAATATCAAAAGGAGGAATGTGGACCACTGTTGGGTGATGAACAGTGTTGATGTAGATATGGAGCATGAGATAAAAGCAAAACAGGACAGAAAGTGTCCCCTGTATTGTCCTAGGGAGATGTAAGCATGGGAGAGCTTCATAGAGGTGAATTAATGAAATAGCCCATGGTAGCAAAGACTGAATTAGCAACATGAAGTCCAAAACACCCCAGTAGGATAGAAGGAGTACCTGAAAGTAGCATGGCTGAGCCACTGCAAGTCAAGAACTAGAAGACCTTGAGGTCAAGACAAAGCTCTGCAATACTGGATACTATGTGGACCACATGTCCAGGCAGAAAGGTAACAGCTCTGCAGTTATCAATATTAGGACAAGGATTACCAGGTGATTAGTGTCATCAGGGTAATGAGGTGATGACCATTGGGGCAGGTACCTCTTCTCCACACTTGTCTTTACATAGCACCCTAACATCTACATAGTCACATGAGGGGGAGTGAGTTAGGATACACTGTAGAAGATCTGCAATGGATTGACTTTCAGTGGAATAGGTAAGATTATGTTTCCCACTGATTGATGAAAGGGGCTTTCAACAGGGAAATAATCTTGAGGTTAAAAACAATATGTATATTCTAATACCCTGAAGTATGAATCTCATAGAATTTTACAATGAAGAAAAAGAGCACAGATATATTCCTGGAGGGCAGACATATCTCCAAGACAGCCACAGAAAGTATGAGGGGGAGAAAATGAGATGCACAAGTTAGATAATGAGGCTAGAAAAATATGTGGTGAGGATTGTTAAAAGCGATTGCTTTAAGATCAGGGATCCTATGCAAAATGTGTCCCCAAAGTTCTTTCTATTATATCATGCTGCATTAGAGTTTTGAAACACTACAGTAAGATGAAAGAGACCAAAAAATAAAGCTATAAATCAGACATTTTATGATTAGTTTAATTGGGAAAATAGCACATAGACACAGGTAACAACTTTACAAAACCATAGATTAAGTAATAAATGTGTTACACAACACACATTTTGTAAACAAGAAACCAAGTCACAGAGATAGTGAATTATTAGGGAACTTTTTAATGGGAAATCAGTCATGAAGTTCTTTTTATTACAATGAAGTAACATTGCGTTATTACATATAAATTACAGGTATGCTACGTTAAAAATCAACATCTGTATATGCTACTACTCTATTTCTACTTGAAGGAAATACAACATTTGAATGTAGAGAACCACAGTAGCTTTGCATGCATGGTAAATTATGGATGCAGATACATAATTACGGAAGCATCACAGAGCCATGAGGGAACCCAAGCTCAGACCTAATAACAAAGATTTCAGGGAGATCGAATAATAATGCTATATATATATAAATTATACCATAATAAAGAAGTCATAATTGCTGTCTTGGGGTATCTATCTCTGTGCTGTTGCTAATGTAATGGGAAGTCAGTGAATGTTCAATGAGACAGTCGCCGAGTATTTACTGAAGAGCTACTATTTTCTTTAAGAAGAGTAGTGGCAATATCCTCTTTGGAAATCAATTTGGTGATCTTAATTGTATATTAAGGAAGGCTAATATGAGGCACAATGATGGTTGAGTGGGAAATAAGAGAAAGATGGAAAAGAGGTGCAGAAGGAAGGAAAGAAGGACACGGAGAAAATATCAAGTCAGTCGGGTGTTCTTATTGAGATGGTGTAATAGAACTGAGCTGTGGGGTGTGTGGTCAAAATCAGAGGAGCAGGAACTCCCGCTGTTATCCAAACAGCAGAGCCAGTGCCACAGCAGCCTGAAAGCAGGTGGCTCTCCTGTGAATTCTCAGTGTCAAGGAGAACTGCGTTTTGATTTTAAGCTTTGAATTTAAGACCTCTGATTTTATTTATTTCCTCATAAATGCATGAACAGAATTAAAGTAAAAGTGTGTTGAGGAAAAGTGATTTTGAACACTTTTGGCACATTTTTCCACTTGTTATCTGATTAAAAGGAAAGAGGCAGAACATTGTTGTTGTTTTTCTGAATTAACAGAAATTTTGCTGTGAGGGATCTTAAAAGCCCTTTCTTATAAAATAGTTGTTTTTCTTAAAGAAAGGGATTGATTTGCTTTTAAGTGGTGTTTATTGTTTTACACAGTAAGGAACTCAGATACAGTAAGAGAACAATTATTATGTACTTTGTAAATACTTTATATATAAAAGGAGGGTTGCTGGTTGAACTCATTTAAGAGGCAGCAAATTCAGTGTGTTTTGCTTCAGTGCAAATTTATTTTATGAGTAAGTTAATCATTCTTTGTACAGAGAACAATAGTGATTATCATCTCAAATTATGTTTAGAGAAGGTTATGTAGAAGAGGGAAGAAAAGAATTGTGAAAATGAATACAAAAGAATATGTCCTAGGCCTTATAGGATTGTAGTATACTATATGGTAATTAAAGAAATATATTATTGGTAGAATGAAAGAATGACAACATCCAAAAGTAATTTTATCAGGTGAATTTTATCAGGTAATAAATGAAATATTTTATAAGGACTTGATGGATAAATTGCTAACTGGGGTTGGGAACCTTTGCTATCCTTATGGAAAAATAAATGGTACATAACTCTGTTAATTAGTCATAGAACATGAACTTCAACTGAAGAGTTATATTTATATACCTATTTGAGATTTATATTTTAAATTTGGGGATAAAATTTGTAATCATAATAAAAACACATTTAAATGCAAACATGAACATAGAAATTATTACAAAATTAATAAAACTGTATTACAAACAACATAGTTTAATAGAAACATCAGTCAAGGAGAAATAATTGCAACAAAAATAACAAATAGCATATATATGAAATATATGAAACATGACTCAAACTCATTGAGAAAGAAATACATATAACCAAATAAAAATATAGAAGATCATGTCAAAATGTAAATCACAAATAAGTCATGAAAGTGACTAAGGGCAAAAGCCAAAAAGACATGCAGATGGTAAGTTCGTTGTCCCTCAGACTGGAAACTATTTTTGCAATGAAGTTGCAGAATATTAGGGAATGGGCACTATTATATACAACAGTGAAAAATATGATATACCAATAAATCTTGAAAAACAATGTAGTGTCTCCTATTTTTTAAGTGTACGTATATTGCTAAGACCATTTGTGCAAATGGAAGCTGCAAAATAAAATATCGATGTCCAAGATTAAAATTTCGGCATGGGGGACCACAGGCTTTTGACCTTGTGTATTTATTGCACCTATTAAAATCTCGTCACCAAAACCCACACAGTTGCCATCAGTATTAATCCACATTTGCTGTGCATTTCCTTCCTCCCACGTGGGATGTGGTGCTGAATGACACCCAGGTGGCCCAGTGGAGTTCATTTATCAACATTAGTGTCTAACTTAAAACCAGAAAATGATTTAGAGTTTGACAAGAATAAAGACCAATATGCACTCTATATATCAAGTCTTTCGGAACTCTAGCTAATGAAACTCCTAATTCCCTTAAAAAATTATATAGCAACTATTCTTTCTGATTCTGTATGTAACATAAAAAATAAAAAATGGAATAAATACATTTTAATTTTCTGTATTGGAGTTAAATGAATAATATTTTGGTGTATATGTATTTTAGAATTCTCATATACATATTACTTAATCACATAAATCATTTGTTTTGGCCATTTATAATCACATCATCCAGAAGTAACAATTGCTTAGATGGTCAATTTCAAAGGTTATTTCATTTTTTTGGTCTAATTTTTTCTCTAGGAAACATACCAGAAGCAGTGGCAGACCTCATAGTTAAAAAAAAAAAAAATCGGGCCTCCCTGGTTGCGCAGTGGGTTAAGCAACACACTATGAAGCAAACCGCAGCCACTCCAGCATGAGTTCGATCCCTGCCGCCAGCCAGGGAGGGGACCCACATGGCGCAGCAGACCTCTCCTGCCTCACCTGCTGCTTCCCTCAGCAGTGTGTTTCAGTCAATCTGCCTGTTCTACTCCCCACTCTGTCTGGTGAATCCTCTCACCTCCCGCATTTCTGGCCTGTACCTCAGCTATTGTATGCATAAATAAATAAATCTTAAAAAAAAATCACTTAAACTCAGATTTGATTGACTATTTATTGACCATAGAATGTTTTCCTTAATATGAAAACAAAAGTCTATTTTTAGTTACGGAAGATTTTTCTTCTTGATATAGACTAGATTAACACATTGGTTTAGCTCCCTGTTGATTTATTGATATAAAAATTTGTACTGATAGCTATTCTTTATCAGAGTCTATGTTTGCCACTTCGAACAATGCATTATAACAGTTCTTATTATTAAAGTAACATCTAGGATAATTCTATGTACTAGAATTTTGTCAGAAATTTTGCATTATTTTTTTGATGTTATCTATTTATGATAAATAAAGATAACTATAGCTTTCACTTAGTTTCCTTCTTATTAATTCATTCTAGTTGAATATTTTTCCAGGATATCATTTTCCTTCAACTAATTAAAATGTCATATTTTTATAGAACCCCTTATTTCCCTATTATACAACTTAAGTTGTCTCAATTTCTTCCCTTTTCCTCTTTCCCATTTTTCCATGTTCCATTCAGTGTATAACTGAACATCCTTGTAAAATACAGATGACACAAAGAGAGCGTGCAAATGCATGGCCCTATAGCAAACAGTCACACCAACGAAACCACTTTCTGCCTGATCTGGAAAACAAGGGAAATATTTCTCTGAGCAAGTAATAATACTGTTAAAATGTGAAAGACAGGCTGGCGTTAATTAGACAAATTTGGAAGACAGGCGTGTGCCTGAGAGAGAAGAAAATCTATTGAAAATCTTAAAAGAGAGCATAAGCAAAGTGCAAGAAACTTAAACGAGACCTGGGACGTGCAGAAGGGGCTGAAACACAACTTGTCAGCATTTTGATTTAAAGAACACTCTAGGTCATGGCAATGGGTGTGAGCGTTATGTCAGGGCGACGCAAAGTCACAGCGAGATGTATACAAGTGGGTGACACCCCCCAATTTGCCTTTAAGAAAATAAGTGGTTGCAAAATGGTAAATTGCCTGGAAAAGTGTCTACTGTAAGACTGCTGGGGTGGCGGGGCTGATAATTTGGACCATGCTGCAGTCATTCAGCAGAGAAGTGATGTTTCCTGGAGACCCAGTGTTGGCGTTGGTGCCAGGGAATGTGAGCCGTGGGGCTGTAGCATGGATGTGCACACCGAGGAACTGTGAAGAGGAAAAGGACTGAGCTGGCTTGAGTAACCAGAGGTCTGGAGACCATTAACAGACACAGGCATATTCAGAGAGGATACCTTTTGGAGCGTGTCACAAGTCAACTTTGAGGAATGCTGCAGTAAAGGCTTTGATAGCTTCCTTGCAATCCCTCGTTTTACTGACACTACCTTAATTGTATAGGGTTGTAACACCATGAGCTGGGGAAACATAATCCATCTTTCTCCCTTGTGTGGTTCCTCTGTAATATATTTCTACCCAATGAGCTTCTAGGAACATAATTCCTATGAATAATGTTGGTCATTACTTCCACAGGTCTTTTGCCTTTTTCCTTTCTCCTGCCCCTTTTCCCTTGCTTAAAAGGGAGGTATGTTCTCTAGAACAGCAACAGCTTTCCTATAACCATAGGGAGACTAGCCACACACAGTGTGGCCAAAGAGTCTAGAACTTTGGCTGATTTTTATGAACACTGGACCATCTCTCTTTCAACTCCCCATCACTTGAAAAACATCCTACCTGGTTTGACATATACTCTGTTAATTTTCTGCAAATAACAGATAACAACCATCTTCATTCTTGGTACCCTCTTTTAGGGATCTCCAAATGCAGATAACTAGGAAGAAGATGGGTATTTGGTGGTGAGAACACAGTGCAGATAAAAAAAATATGGTGAGTGACTTGTGAACAGGTGGTAAACAAATCCTTAGCTGCAGATGAGATGGCAGAGGGAGAAACTACAGATTGAAAATGCCTATCAAGGGAGATTGATTGACTTGCAGGATTCCTGGAAGCTAGAGGAGGAACAATACAGGAAGACAATACACAGCCAAGCATTAGGAAGAAAATGAAGGAGTCCCATTTTGCACACCTCTCCTTGACAGTTGCGTCAACTGCCATTTATAGCCTGTAATTCCTCTACTTAAATGTCTATGATCCCTGCTAATTTTATATTGCTTCCTACTTTAATGAAGCTGAATGATTTAAGACCCCTTCATCATCTGAGACACTAAGCATTTTTCACCTTTTCTTAACTGTTTTCCCGC
This sequence comes from Galemys pyrenaicus, assembly GCA_019455555.1. Taxonomy (NCBI): domain Eukaryota; kingdom Metazoa; phylum Chordata; class Mammalia; order Eulipotyphla; family Talpidae; genus Galemys; species Galemys pyrenaicus. Next base: position 6,568,370 of record JAGFMF010011662.1, read on the forward strand.
TTTGCGAATTAAGTGTGATTGTGCTTGTATTCTGAGTGTTTTGCATTTTCCTTGTTGCCTGACGTAAATTGTTGTCCACTTTGCTTTTGTAAATAGTATTCTCATAAGTCCTTGTTCAAACCACAGTGTCTCCATAAAGCTCTGTTCAGCTACTTCACTTTGATTTCTCTCTTTCTTACCGCCCATAGTACTTAAAGAGTTTCGATCACACGGTCACGCGAGTTAATGGTATGTGTTGTTCTCTTATGGCTTCATGAATATTTATTGGGTCTCCCAAGTAGATGTTAAGCACTCTGTCTTATATTTTCCTTTGGTATTGTTATGAGTATTTAGCAAGATTTTACCCAAGGGAGGCTTGCTCTGTTAGGTAAGATAAGTATTAATTTAGAAATGTCCCCATACTTCAATTCCTAGGACTCCCCCGATCCATATGTTCCTCTTCTGCTGTGTTTTCCTAGATTCTACGATGTCAAGTTCTTAATTGAGAATTCGGTGGCTCATTTGCACGGCTCGTCTCCCAGAGGATGGCTTTCTATTGCTTGAAAAGTTAGGGGAGACGTTACCTGACTACCTGTGTGGAGGAGCAGACGCGACTGAAACGGATAGTTCTCAGCAGGATGAGATAGTTGGTTCTTGGTAGGATGAGGGAACAATCACGCTATTATCCCAGATCACCAGGATCTGACTGTCTGCGGAGAAGGACATCTAGTGAGGAGTCACAGTGGGTGGCGGGTGGATCAGGGCATCCTCTGCCTGCGGGAGCCTCCGACCTGTGCAGGTACAGAACAGGTTCCTGAGTGGCTTGTGGACTTTCAGTCACTGACTTTGCACCAATCTCACTAAAAGTGCAAGAGGTCCTTTTCTTCTGCTTGACAACCAGGCAATGGCAAGGGTTTCCACCTTCACCCCATCCCATGACGTTAGTCCATGGGGTGGGGGCGCGAGAAGTACAGGCTTGAGGGCCTTGGGTCAGCTGCCGAGAGCATCCCTTAGGCAAGCGGGGGCATGAGGGTCGTGACTCTGGTATGATCTGCCACCCCGTTGGACCCACTCTGAACTCAGACGGGGTTCAGTTTTGTGCCTCTCTCCTCACCATGGACTCTACATTGTAAGAGTAAAATGAGTGACTGCTGTGCCTTCAAGAAAGACAATCAAGTGGTGGATCATGGTCTCATGTCATAGATCAAGACTAGCATTTCCCAGGAGCCCCTGCTCAGTCATGGGCAAAATTGTTTTCAACATCTTTGCCCCATTTTTTCATTGGTCTCAGTAATGTCCAAGAGGCAGAAGACAGTACAGACAGCTGACTAGGGAAGGTTTCAGGGGTCCTGGCCAGGTTGTGGGAGGTGGACTCTGTAAGATGACCCCAGTCCTGCGGTCTCCACACTCCTTCCACTCTACATCTGCCCTTTAGCTCAGCAATCCCAAGAGCCACTGGTTCATACACGCTCTCTCCAGCAGGCTGAGTCTGCTGCTTTTCCTCAAAACTGGGGCAATATTGTCTTCGAAGACTAAAATTTAATCTTCAGTCTAAAGCTGTTAGCAGAACCTTCAAGTTCATCAGAAATGAAAGTTCCCAAACCACTCAGGATCTACTGAGTCAGAAAATCTGGAGTTGGGTCCTAGAGATGATCTTCTCATGTCTCTGTAAGTGATTCCTCTGGGATCTAAAGTGTGAGGACTAATAGGTCATCAAAAAGAGGGAGAAACAAGAAGTCCCCCCGTGTTAACACACTAGTGGCTGTTCAGCATCTTCCAGAAATGTCACCTTGAACAGGGCAAGCTGGAATTTCCCACTCAGCATCAGGGGGTTCCTGCGCCTCACAGAGCCATTCATGCCCCAGAGCAGAGAACCATCTTCTGCATTCCCCTCCTCCCTTACTCTCCGTTCTCACTATAAAATCTTTGCATTTTGGTACAGCTGTTGGGAATTCCTATCTACTTGCTAAATGGGAAGCTGCCTGATTCTTGAAAGATCTAATGAAGCCAATTAGGTCTTTAAATGTATTTGGTTGAATTTTAATTTTTAACAAAGTTAATAAGGCTCAGCCGTCAGCAAACTGTGGCTCTGCGGTCACGTCCCACCTCTTACCTGCTTTGGTATGACCTGCTGCCTAAGAGATGGCCATGTTTAATGGGTCCCAGGACTAGCCAGGTAATGGTCTTTATGTTTGTTCTTGGTACATAAAGCCAAAAGTTGTTATTATTGTGTTTTTACAAAGTGTACCAATCTGCGGTTGGTGGCAGTGAGGGAAGTCAGGGCAGACTTTGAAGAACAAAGAACACCTTGTGAGGCATGTCTCAGAAACAGTTCTCCAGCGAAGGTGGCTGCCTCTTGGGAGCATGTGGATGGTAGGTGAGAGGGGAAAACTCAGTGTGACTGTCACCGTTGGCTCCCAGGGTCCCGGTTGGCCTCGCGGGTCTTTGATCTAGCAAAGGAGACCCGCTGAACGCTGCATTGGCTCTGCTTAGAGCTCTGGCATTCTTGCAGTTCAATGCTGAGCCTGATTTTCAGCACTGATTGTCAGCAATGTGACTGCAGCAGACAAGGGTCATTTTGAAAGAGGCCAGGGAGGTATTTTCAACTGCTTTGAGCTTTGAGTTGATGGCTCAGTTGAACTTGTCGTTGTCTATTTGAAGACTTTGAAGGCTTTCAAAAGAAAGGCAGCCCACGGTACAGTTCCTGCACTTACCATTGTTCTCTGCAACCTGAGCCAGGTGTCAACTCGCACATTACTTCATCTCAGGCAGTCACAGGCAAGAACCCTATAATTGTGGTTTTATCTCCTGCTGAATGGGGTCTCCACCCCGTTACCACCAGTGGTGTGATGCTGGCAGCCAGGCCTACGAGCGGGCCAGTCAGGAAACTCTCAACGTTTTCCTGTTGGGTCATTCAGTGCAGCAGTTGCCACGCTCGTTGCCAACCAGGAGCAGATCTAAAACAGGAGACTCTGTGTAGGTCTTTCATAAAAATAATAATAATAATAATGATAATTTTGGGGAACAGGGTGGCAGAATGAATATGGAAAATTGAAATGGAGAAGTATGATGATTTAATAAATTATGCTGTTGACTTGGTTCTTGCCAAAAGTATCTTCGCCCTGCGCTGAGATCTCCACAGAACTGTGTGCCTCAGAATTTTTCACCCAAAACATGGAGGAATACCCAACTGGCTCTTGTCGCCCAGTGGTGAAGGTTAGCACAAACTGGGGGTGCAACGCTCCATTTGCACATGGGCCAGACTGCAGGAGAAACTCCTACTGAAGAGGAGATGGTGTGGGTGCGGCCTGGTCGGTCCCCTGGCGGCGCCAGATCAGCCCTCTGGTTCCTGCAGCTCAGGGTAGACCTGCGGCCCAGCAAGTACTTCAGAGCACCCTTGGCCTCCAGCGAGTCCGCCCTCACCCGCACTGGCTGACGTTCTCCTCTAGCTGCTGTACAAACTCCCCATGAACTCCATGGTTTAGAGCAACAGGAAAGGGCTCGTTCACAGTCTCGAGTTCAGTAGTCCGAAATCACTGTTGCTGAACCAAAATCTGGTGATGCCTGGAGAATCAGCTCACGACTTGGCTTCTGGCAGCAACTACTCCAGTTTCTAGGTCAGAGTCGCAGGTCTCTCTGCTGCATCCTCACTTCACCTTGTCCTCGGTGAAGATCCGCGCCTGCCTCCCTCCCACCCAGATGCAGAGGAGTCCATGGGACCCGCCTAGCTCATCCGGAGGCATCTTCTACCCCAAACCTTTCAAGCAGTCACATCTGCAAACATCCCCGCAGAGGTGCCGCGGGCTGCTTCAGGAGTAGGGCCTTAGACCGTGGGAGATGCTTTTCAGCTACTGCTTTCATCACTGAGGCAGGATGGGTGGGGCTTCCTTGGAGATTGGAATACCATGTGGACATATTCTCTTCTGGAATTTTGGTTATTGAATATAATCTATTCTGAATGCTTATCTCAACTTCCTAAAGAGATACCGAACACAGGGTTACATAAAGCCATGATAATATAATATCCTATAAAGTTGATTCTAGGACTGGAACTGCTGGGGAGGGGTGGAGGGGAGGGAAAAGGAGGGGGAGGGAAGGCTCCAAGCAAAAAGGCATAGGAGCACAAGGGATGATGAAGACATGAGGGACCCAAGTGCTGCGGTGAGGGGTGCTGTGCCTGGAGGGGACCCTAACCCTAAACACAAAGAGCCACTCTGGCCAGTGCTAACGCAATGCTAATACATGGAAATAAAGATGACAAACATACTTAGTAGCAAATCTCAGTAAACACTCATATTTTTCCTTAGTATAAGTTATTGTAGCTAAAAATGCAGGTGGAATAGAGTACACATTTTAATATTTTAACCTTTTTTAAGATTTATTTTATTTAGTTATGCATCCAAGAGTTGGGGTGTAGGCCCGACGTGAGGGGGAGAATTGAGAGGAGTCACCAGAGACAGAGTGGGGAGCAGAACAGGCTGATAAACTGAAACACACTGCTGAGGGGAGCAGCGGGAGACCGGAGAGGTCTGCTGTGCCGTGTGGGTCCCTCCCTGGTGGGGGATCACCTTGCGCTGCAATGGCAGCTTCATAGAGCTGAGACTTACACCCTTGTGCCACCAGGAAGGCCACATTTTAATATTTTTTGATAAACTCTATTATTTATACATTTTGTCATCAGAAATAAAAATGTGAATCTAGAGAAACCTCCAAGTGCAAAGTCCAGTCTGCCAAGCCTAGGAGAATGCCACGGATACATCACACACAATTAACATTTCCTCCTTCACCATCCACTTTCAATGGATAAAATAAATTAGGCAGTTATTACACTTTGTTTAAAAGATTTTCCTATGAATTTTGTGCTGAGTATTTTATAACTCTGAAGATTACATGTACATTTGACACCTGGTATATACTTCTTGAATGTATCTTGTTGATTTCTCTCCCCCCGCCCCCCTTCTAAGCTAATAATCCATGGTCCTTTAGCTTAAAAGAATAATAATTTTAAACTTAAATTTATTTTAGTATTTTTAATTATTTTTTTAATTTAAAAATAAATCTATCAAGATATCACTATTTCGAGGTCCTCCTCTTGCCTTTTGTAAGACTGACCACAGAGCATCAGCTCTGTTCTTTCTATGAGCTGATGCTAGGTGAGTAAAGTGTCAGCTGAAGTTTGGTCACCCATTCAATCAGGAAGAACAAGTAGAAGAGTAAAGGATGCTAAGACTACGATGTAACTATTGTTCAGTGCAGACACGGTTTACGTAAAGAAGCAGGAAGAAAGCCAACTATGTGCCTCAGAAACTTGCTCTTTAGTTACTGGCTGATGGTGGACTTTATTTTATCTCTCTGGTGAAGGCCTGCTAGCGGTACATCGTGAGGAGAGAGCCATTTCAGGAGCACCGCTGCACAGATGACCCTTGACTACCGTGGGGGTACTTCTTAGTAATTAATGGCAGATGTCTGAAATGATCAAATACTGCTAGTCACTCAATAGTCACTTTATTTTTGGAAAAAAAAAAAAAACAACAAAAAAACAAAACGGAAACAAAAAAACAGAGAAGTTTTTGTTTAAAGACGTCATTGATACTATCTATAAGTATTATTTTCAAATACTCCTTTCCCTGTCCTTGAATGAACTGTACATGATTCGTTTCGCCAGTGCTTTTCTCCATGGAGGTGCCTGGTGTTGGAAAACAGGCGCTATTAGGCCCCGGGAGATTGTCACACAGAGGTGGGCTATGGCGTTGCGTAAGTGCATACATAAGTGTGCTGGAGCCTTCCTGGTTGCTGACACGCCCGGTGCACTTGTGCTGTGATGGTGACAAGGACCTTGTAGGTTTCTCCAGGCTTTCTCTTATTTCTTCCTATTAAACTAAGAATTTTATTATGAGAAAGGCAGAAAAGCTAAAGGTCTTTCATTTTAAATTATGAAGGTAATCATATATTGACATGCAAATTATAAATTAGTAAATGATTACAAGTACCAAGCTAAACAGGAAAGGTACAGATTTTCAAATTATTGGCCAGCACAAATTTCAAAGTCCCAAAAAAGAAATAAATAACGCAAATATTTCCCATATTTGGTTCAGTTTTAACTATAACTACCCAGCATTATTTTGTGTTTATTAGGTTAAAAGATGGTGTATAGCGATAATTAAAGAGTACTTATGATGCCTGAATAATTGAACATCCAGCTGTTGTGTTTGGCTTTTGATAGGGGTATCGAGAAAGGAGAGATGGCGTTGCTGAAATATTACAAAGGACCATTTCCAGATGGTGGGAACTCAGCCTCCACCCTTTGGGCATTTTCAGGACATCTGGCAAGCCATATGAATCTAGATAAGATTAAGGGGAAGATATGAGATGCTTAAATAACATTGGCTTCTGATTGAGTCAAGGCTTCCTGATTAGACTCAGCTATTGCCTAGAATTTAGACAATTATGCCCCCCGCTGTGGGCAGGAAACTATTGTGTATAATGAACTAGGGGCTGTTTGAGGACAAGGACTGACCTTATTTCCTATTTTATCATGACTGGGGATATCGAAGCATGTCATAGTGTATTGTGGTCATTTCTTCTGTCTCATTATTTAGAGTGGCCAGTGTGGTCCGTGACACATAAAATGACCAATAGTTTCATTGAAATGACCTGGTCATTAACAAAACAAACTGTCCGCATCTAACATTAGTTCCAATACAAATGATGTATAACTCCATGTAGATACTGAGGCTCAAGACAATAACATAACCATCTACTAACCCTATCCTAACCCCAAAAGAAACCCAGCAAAATGAAACAAAATAAAATAAAATAAGAGCTACCTGGAAATTACCAGAAAAGTAAGGAATGAATAACTGAAAAGAAAGGAATCCTTTTGTCGGACAAAGAAAACCCCAGGCTAAATCGAAACGGATGGAAATAATAAAGGGAGATATTGCTTTTTTCTTTACCTTTGGGATGAGTCAAGTTCCATGGAAGAACGGTCTGTATTCCAAAGTAACTTCGAATCCAGGAAAAATCAAATGTCCTCCTGTTTGGGGAATTCTTAATGACCTGGGGTCAAGAGCCGTTATGTTAGTCCTGGAGGTGGGAGAAGAGTGTGGAGAGCACACGGCAGCTGTGAGCAGGTGGGCCAGAGCCGCCGTTCCCGAGCATTGCTCCGAGGCGGGGGCTGATGTCTCCCGAAGGCCAGACACACGAGGCTGCTCCAGGTGTTCAGCCTCTGCTTTGTCTGCGCTGTTACTTCCTGTTGGTTTGTTGACTGTATATAGAACGAAACGCTTCCCGTAGCAACACTCGGAGAACTACACCTTCAAGCACTGTCAACGTGCAAAACACGAAATCCCAGCGACCAGGGCGCGGAAAGGGGCCTGGGCTTGGCGTAGCGGACTGCTAAGCCTGCTCTTGGCTAATTTACGACTCAGCGCCCCTCTTGGGGTATTCTAGAATTTGTGTGTTCATGGACATTAAGTCCTGAAAATGTCCTTCGACTCGTCCGTGAGGCAGGATCTTCCTACCATGGTAAGAACTGTGCTGACAACGGGCCAGAGAGACGGGCGGGAAGAAAAGCAAGGCGGGTCCGAGGACCGGGCCTCGGAGGCCGTGAGTGTGCTTCGTGATCCCGTCACAGACTAACTGCCTCCCTGCTCGGGGGTCCCGTCTTTGCCACGCCCTGGGCACCGCCTCACAGGGATTACTCCAGTGAATGCCGACCCGGCCGTCTCTGTGAAGGGTTATCTTGGCTTCCATGTTCTTCGGACGAGGAATCTCGCTGTACAGAGGCTCAGGCTGCGGGTTCAGTCAGGGGACGAGCCCTATCTGGGAAAGGGTGTCTTCCTCCACTGGTTGCTCCCGCCCAGGACACAGACTAACCTTGACCTTTCCTTCCTTCCTTCCTTCCTTCCTTCCTTCCTTCCTTCCTTCCTTC
>JAGFMF010011662.1:6576405-6738737 GCA_019455555.1 Galemys pyrenaicus
CCTTCCTTCCTTCCTCCTTCCTTCCTTCCTTCCTTCCTCCTTCCTTCCTTCCTTCCTTCCTTCCTTCTTTCCTTCCTTTTCTCTCTTTGATTTATTTATGTGTACAAGAACTGGGGTACAGGCCAGAGGCGCAGGGAGTGAGAGGACTCACCAGAAACAGAGTGGGGAGCAGAACAGGCAGATGGACTGAAGCACACTGCTGAGAGGAGTGGCCAGGAGGCAGGAGAGGTCTGCTGCGCCCTGTGGGTCCCTTTCCTGGCTGGGGGCAGGGATTGAACTTGTGCTACAGTGGCTGCGGTCTGCTTCACAGTGTGTTGCTTACCCTGTGCCAGCATGGAGGCCCTCCTTATTTTTTTCTTTTCTGCAACAAGCAAAAACACATCAAAATTTTGAATTTTCAGGAGACATGCCAAGTCAGCTCCATACTCATCTCTGCCCCGCCAACCATCACTCTTTCTTGCTGGACCCGAATGGCCGTGCAGGGACACCCTGCTGTGGGGAACCTTGTTTCTACCTAACAGCCCCTGGGATCTTTTCAGACAAGCGAGACCATGTTATTATCCCACTTGACTGCTTCTGTGGCTCCACACTAAGCTAGGAATAAAATGGCTACCGCTATTCTAGCCTTCAGGCACTGAAGGAGTCAGCTCTCACTCTCACCTCTGCTCCCCGCGTCTCCCAGCCCAGTGAGTGACCAGGCTCCTTGCACTGTGGACCCGGAAGCACACTGACCTCAGGACCTGGCATGTGTAAGCCCCTCTGTCTAGACGGCATTCCTTCAGATGGAGCCTCTGCTTTATTCAAGACTTTTCTTTTAAGTCATTTAACTGGACCTGAGCATCGTATTGGAAACAGAACATACCCTACCGTTTTCTACCTCTTTCTTCTACTTTTTTCCCCTTACTAATAATTTTGACTATCTAGAAATATATAAAAACCTAATTCTTCCCCCTATGAGACTGTCAGTGCTATGAGAAGGAAGAAAGCTGTTTATATATATATATATATATATACACATATATTTTACTGCTTTGAGAGTTGATGCCTCATATTAGATACTTGATTATGTGTGAACAAATCATGCAAAAGTTGGGGATTCAAACCCAGGTCACCCTGGTGTCTATGTCCTTGTCCAGCACCATTTCTCCACACTGCTTCTGCTAGGCATAGAAGACAAAATAAAATGAAATAAATACAGATATTCTCAGAACTGAGTAATTTGTACCGTCTGCTTTGATGTGGTTGTTGTGCTACGATTTCCATTTTTATATCCATCCAATTAATTACTTGACAACCTGGCTAAGTGGAGAGAGCCAGCTGTCTCATAACTTTGCAGTCTTTCCTGGCATTGATAGAGGAAACAAAGATACACCTATCATGCCTCCATCAGTGTGCAGCCTCTGAGAACTAATCTGTTCTTAGTTTATACGTACCTAGTTTTTAGTTCTTTGATTTACTAACCTAACTAAGAGGATCTTTCATATTATGGAGCATAAAATATCAATAAATTAAAAATCAAACTAAATTTTGAGCTTCAGGAAGAGGTACACAGCAGTTTTTCCATTTGAATTTTTCTAGAGTATAATTATTAGTAAGTTTGCTGAAAATACTAATATATATCATAAATGATTATACCAAATTTTGTTGAATGTCTAGCTTTATACCCAGAGGGCAAATTTTGATCTATATATGCCCCCATAAAGTGCTGGTTTTATATATTATTTTTCCAGACAGCACAATACTTCTCAGTTAAGTTAGAAGTGATGGAGGAGGTGATTGCTTATGTATTGATAAAATTGCATTTGTGTGTATATGTATATATATATGTGTGTGTATGTGTGTGTGTAGAGAGAGAGAGAGATTTAAATAGTCATTAAGGGATGTACTTTACAAATCAATACAGACCATGAAGTCTTACCCTTAGTGGTTGCTAGTTCTAATTCAAAAATGTAGTTTCCTTTGTCATTATTGATTTGAAACCCATTATTTTGTTCAGACTGTATTTGAAAGAGCATCTGGGACGGGATTTCTAGTCACACTAACGATACAGTCTGTGCGTAGGGAACGATCTCGATGAAACGTGGATCGGAAAAGTCCCTTCTATGAAAGCTGCTCACTGCATAGATACCTCTTCCATCTGCACACAGGTTAGGGGCCAAAGCCTTCACTGCCCTGGCGCCTGAGACACCTGCAGCGGAAAGGACCTTGCGCCCCATTCGACTGTCTTCAAAGACAGCATGCCATTCAGTGTCTCACACGTTGAAAACAGCATAGTCTTTTTTTTTTTTTTTTAAGATTTACGTATTTATGCATATAGGAGCTGGGTGCAGGCCGGAGGTGTATGTGTGTATGGTGGGGAGGGATTGAGAGGACTCAGCAGAGACAGAGTAGGGAGCAGAACTGGTGGATCTACTGAAATACGCTGCTGAAGGGAGCGGCAGGAGACAGGAGAGGTCTGCAGCGCCCTGTGGGTCAGCTCCCTGGCCAGAGATTGAACACGTGCTGTAGTGCCTGCGGAAGCATCCTAGTGCGGTGCTTAAGCCCTTGTGCCATGAGGAGGCTCTGAAACCAGTATAGTCTTTTCGCACTTTCATTAGCTATCTTTATGCAGGATAGAATTTATGGCTCATTTAGTCTACCGTGAAGACCTTTGGATGTCACACACCGGTTCCTTTGCTCAATAATATTTGCAACTTAGTAAATGCGGGCGACCACATTGTCCTTTCAACATGTGAATGACCTTGAAAAAAAAAAGAAAAAAGAAAAAAAAAAAAACTAGTAGTGAACAGACAACTCACCCCATGCCCTTCGTGATGTGAAGTCTCAACAAACATCGGTCTTTTCCTAACAGATGTGACATAGATGAACAAACTCCCAGCATTGATGCAAGTTTTCCAGCGTAAACTCATTTTTTTAGTAACTGTGTTTCCTTTCCTTTTGCTGAGTATTAGTAGTTACAATACTATTCATGATTTATCACTTCCATATCCTGGCCTTCAGAGTTTCTTGCACAGAAGATTAATTCATATTATATGTCCAGCAGTTCTGGTCATTAATTTATTTGTTGCATTTAATTTTTTGATGCTCATGCCGATTTAACCAACGTTTTATGGAGTAACTTCTACAAAACTTGGCCTACGTATGTGGGTGTAAAGCAAGAATAGCTTCATGTTAAACATATACTCTGACTTGCAAAATTAGATTGACTAGAGATAATACTCTAAATAAATTTTTGGAGGAAAATCAAACTTGTACAAAATTTGACATTTTTTATTATGTTCACCTAGTCCCAATTAACAATTCTATATAAAACAAGCAAACAAAATAAAGCATCATTGGCTATTTGACATGTCAAATGGCTTAGCCAGTTCTTATGGGTGTGGCTGATATTTAATTTGAAGCATTTATATCAGGTGATATAAGTTCCAGCATGTGTGGGGTAAAAGGAAACTAAAAAAAAAATATTTTCCTTATTTTCTGTTGCCTTAACAACTTTAACAACTTAACCAAATATAAAGTGGAAAAAAATTGGGGAGTGAAAAAATGTAAAGAATATTCGATCTATAGGTTTTTGCACATTAAGTCTTTTCATATTCCTAAACTTATTAAAAAGCAAATTTTACTGCTGCTGTTGAAATTCTATGAAAGCTGCTAATGGAATAATGTATTTTTCCTACTTGAGTAATAATACTGTATAGAAATTTTGATGCATCCCTCACCTGAGTCCCATTTTCACAGTGCTAACTATTTAAGTTTATACTATTTGGTGCTATAAATCATCTCCTACTAGAATAAAATTATCATGAATACATTTGCTGATACATCATTTAAAATGGCATTTTAATGGAAAGGAGTGGATTCATAATGAAATATGCATCATGTCTGATGCTGGGGAAACAACCTTAAATCGGTCTCATCATACTATGACTACAGTGTGTGTGTGCAACTTCATCATCACAGACTTAAGAATCTTACAGCAAACACACCAGCTAGTCCACATAGAAAAGGTCACAGCTGAGTGTTGATCAAATTACTCCTTAGAGAATTCCCGCTGCTAACTCTGTCTCTAATGCTTTAATATGGAAAATGAAGGAGACTTGTCTAGCTCGCCCCTCCCCTCCGTCTCTGCAATTTATGCTTTGCTCTTTGCAATCTCGTCTTAACAGTATCTGTTTTCACTTGGAAAGCTGTCCATTACAGTCCTCTTAAGGATGTGTAAATGAAGCCCCCCACCCTCCACACCTCCTGCTAAGGGGAATTCTTTCCCTGTGCAATATGTTCAGTCCTTTGCCTTCGCAATCTGCTCATTCCCCTCACAAAACAACATTTAAAAAATATATCTGCATATATATATTTATTCTGTCAAACTGAGCACTGTTTGTGTTTCACACTGGTGGTGTCTAATGAGTTCCACAAATGGCAGCCCCAGCGGGGTCCGGTTATGGGCCAAAACCGTCGCTGTTCCTGACTGGTCCAGCCTTCGTGGGCAAGGCTCTGTATGGGTGACCCTTAGTGTGTGGCTGGGGCAGTTGCAAGCCAGAACACCCATTTTCTTGTAGCGTGAATGCTCCAGTCAGTGTCCACTGGACACAACTGTCAGGTATGCTCCGATGAGAGGGTGTGAATGGGACAGGCTTTGTGGACGCTCTTCACTTCCCCCTTCATGCCCTGGAACGTGACTGTATTGCCCATCTGAATGGCCTGTGGGTCATTCCTACCTGACTCGTGGCACAGACCATCCTGCAACTAAGAAATCTCCGCTTACGGAACTGAGCAAACAGTAAGGCACATTCTTCCAGGCCCCAGCAGGAGCCGAGCCCGCCAGCCCCTGGACCTTGCACCTGGCTTCCAGAACATAAGCCACTGCGCTGCTGTAGTTTGATTCAGCCAGCGTGGGTGCTTTGTTATAGCAGTGGGTAGAAGCTCATACACTGCTGTCCATTCCTTCCCTTGAACAGTGAACTCACCTTCATCTGCAGCTGCCCATTACCAGCTACATCTTCACTCAAACCGGCATTGTCCAAAGCAGTGATGCACATGCAAGATATTCATCCCTTTCCTTCAATTAGTCAGCTGGGCACATCTGTTGCACATATTTTTCAATGATTCCATTGACTGTCAAGTAAATATAGACTTAAGATAAATAAATGTCACACAAAGGAAATGGACTTTCTACTTCTTAACATCTATTCAATGGTGGAGTTTCAAGTATAGTTTTATTTCCGTATTCAAGGTAATAGATTTGAAGAGGATCATAAAGAAAATGTACATTGTTTCCCTATTCTCTCAGTTATGTTTGAGATAATGTATTGTGTATAATTACGATTTGCAAGTATTTTTTGTAGGACATAATTTTAATGCAATTAACACCACATGAAAGCACACATCCTCTCCTGATAACCACGAGTTGTGATTTCATTATAACCCTGCCTTACTATGTATTGTTATTAAATATTAAATGATCAATTAAACAAATGTGCTAAATACAAATCAAGGTACAAGTCAGGAAAATATGCTGAAGAATTAATTTATCAATTAATAATACCCTTTTGCGTTTTAAAATGCATAGGAATTAGCTAATTAGCTTTTTCCTAAATGCTTACATTAATGTCAGTTAGACATTTAACAATCCACATTGCTGCCTTGTTTTGATCTGTATTGTTTTAGTCTTCCAAATACATTTATTAAGTCTAAAACTCAACTAGGTTTCTAAAGCTACTTCAGGCAAGGAAAGGGCTTAAGTTGCCTACCAAGTAATATTTTTAAAATCTTTGATCAGAGTGGCTCAATAGCTATATGTCCCTCTATTTTAAAACTGCATGTAACTGTCAAGGAGAATAAGATTACATATCAGATATTGTCATACTTCTGCCCTGTCTGGTGATGAGATTTTTATCAAGGTAAAGCTCTTCAATTTCTCTCTCTCTCTCTCTCTTTCTCAAGTGGGAAATGCATTACAAGGTCTTCAGGCCATGAACAATGCTTTATAAAAAAAATTAAAATGTAGGAAAAGTATTTTTTCTGTCTCACCCAACTCCATGTCCTTTCACTGAATTCGGCCCGAATCAACTGGCGATGTGTGCAGGGAGGCATCAAAGAGACAGAAACCCTACGGGTTTTCAAGGCTGCTGCTTTTCAGCTTCAAGCACAATTTGTCAGTGCTGGTGTGTTAGAGCTGACCTGGTGAACCGGAAACACGTGGTGATGTCCCTTTCTCCTAGTTGCATATTCTGACAGTAAGTATGGTGCTCTGTTTGAGATGATTCACTCATGCATACTCATTTGGAACAGCAGAACTTGAGAATGTCAGTCACACAGAAGTGTCTGCTGTAACACAGTGACATCATTATTTCATTGCGAAATACTTTTTTATTTCTCTCTGTATCACTGAATCAGAGAATAGCCCAGAAATTTGGATATCAAGCCTAGTTTCAAGCTTCTGCCTTCACCCATCTCTTATACACAGAAGCGATCCTGTGATTGAAAGACCATCAAAAAGGGAATGAACTCCATGTCATGTTCAAAAGCTCGGACTTAATCATATAAATTATTAAGGACCATTAAAAGGACTTAAGCTCAGGAATGAATGACCAGTTAGATAAGGGTGCCTGACCTTCTGCTGGCATAATGCAGGGTACATTTAATTTGGGTGAAAGAATACAACAGAATTCCCTGAATCAGATGAATAAAGAGAAAATTTCAAAATTATAACCAATGTTATAATAATAGTATTATCAGACTCCCCTGTATTTACCATTTCAAATCACACACATGATAGTTTCTTGTACTTTCTTTACACCGACTTTCCAAATGTATTCCTCCTCTTCTAGTCTTAACACCTCATGTACTTTATGGAGTGACTAAGGAATATCGTCTGTGTCTTGGATTCCATCCTCCTTTCTATTTCGTAGTTCCAAGAAAATCCACTCCCATCTCTACACTACACATGTATTTCCAATTCCTCTGTCCTGATCTTCTTCTTCCTTGGTCTCTTGTAATAACAGTCTCTGAATGTATAAACCTTTTCCAAGTGCTTCCAGCTCCAACTCATTTCTAACATTGTTGCCAAGAGTCATCTTTTTTCCCTCTAACTCACACTTTATTTTGCATTTTCCTATATGAAAAACATTTATCATGTCCTAAAGGTCCATTTTCCATCTGTCAACACCGTCCTTTTTAATGGCTCTACATAATATGCACTCTGTTCTAATCATATCAGACCTCAACCTTGCACAACATTGCATAGGTCTCTTCCTATCACCATGCCTTTAGCATACCAGTTTTGGAGTTGTTCTGTATTTTCCTTCCTCTTCTCCCATATAAAATGATCCTTTATGAAAAAAACAAAACAAAACTCAACAGACATCTTTCACATGAAGCCTCCCGGTGATTTTCAGTAAGTGGTAAACAGGTTACTGACCACCCTGAGATGTTCGAGTACTAATCGCCAAACACGGCTGTGTCAGGTTCCACAACAAAGGAGATTTAAGGTTGCAGAGGGAGTTAAGGTTACTAAGCAGTTGACCCTGGGCTGGGGAAATGACCTTGAATTATCTGAATGTGATAAATGTAGTCAAAAAGGTCCTTCTAAGTGCAAGGTGGCAGCAGAAGGAGAGTGAAAGAGGTGGCAGTGCGAGGTTTTGTGCTGCTGATTTGTAAAATTGAAGAACATGACCATGTGAGAAACACTAGTGAAAGAAAAGACACAGAAAAGGAATCTCTCAACACTCCAGAAAAAGCACAGGTTTGCTGGCACTTTCAGTCCATTGGACCAACTTCAGAATCCTGACCTCCAAAACAGTCAGATAATAAATTTGTGCTATTTAAGCCACTGCTGTGATTTCTTTTTTTTTTTAAAGATTTATTTTTACTTATTTATGCATACAAGAACTGGGGTGCAGGCCAAATGTGGGGGTAGTGGCGAGAGGAGTCACCAGAGACAGAGTGGAGAGCAGAACAAGTGGGTCTACTGAAGTACACTGCTTAGAGAGCAGTGGGCAAGACAGGAGAGGTCTGCTGCACCATGTGGTTCAGCTCCCTGGCTGGGGATCGAACTTGTGCTGCAGTGGCTGGCTGTAGCTTGATAGGGCTGAGACTCTGACCCTTGTGCCACCAGGGAGATCTCTGTTGTAATTTCTTTCAACGGCAATAGCCAGCTACTGCATGCAAAAAGGTGAGAAAATATGCAGACAGAAAGTATAATACATGCCTCTCTCTGTCCTTGGGGTTTCCACGTCCTCTCATTTCGCCTTTGCCCATCAGCAGATAGGATTATTCTTATATTATTGTGACTTTTCAATTTTAAAAATAATGTGTTATTTTTATGGAGATAATGTTGGTTTAAAACATGGTCTGCGTCCCAGGGGGACAGGTTCTCACATTTTTAGATGTCTGTGACCACCCCACCGCACCACCGAAGCTCCCCTACACCCACAGGCCCCTCCCTGCTCTCTTCCCTACCAAGATGCCCCGTCTTGGAGCCTCAGCTCTGCAGGCAGATTTCCAGGGTGTGTTCTGCTTTCATTTTCTTGAAATCATCTTCTTTGTTTTGTTTCTGTATGTACCACCTATGAGTGAAATCATCTAGTATTTGTCTTTCTCCTGATTATTTTGCTGAGCACCACTCTGTCCTATTTTCTCACTGTTACAAAGAAAACCATTGCTCAGAACATTTTTGTACTGATTGTTGGATGAAGGGTAGAGCACTGATGGAGGTGGATGAGAGGTGGAGCGAGGGTAGCCCACAGAGTTCATCACTTTGAACCTCATCCTGCTTCATCCCTACCAGACTGCCTCCCCCAAATTGTCCAGCTTTCCCAGTCCTACTATCCTCAATCATCAACACCAAGGGTCAGAGATAAGTTCAGTGACCTGCTCAAGATCACACAGTTGGCGCTTCTCACTCCAGCCACCGTGGTTTTCCCGCTGTGCCCTGTCTCCAGCAGGGAGAACCAGTAACCTGGGAACCTGGCCTGCCAGCTATGGCCCAGCTGCCTCATGCTGGCAGAACTACATAAGGAAATGCGAAGCACAGATCTGCTTCATATCATCTTTGATGGAAAATGGTCGAAAGGAACACTGTTGGCAATAGTCCTCCCTTCTCCATCATGAAGCAATAGCTGGACTTTGAAACATTTTAAAAGCAAGCACACTAATTTAATGGTTGCCCAAGTTTATTCTACTGGCTGTGAAGCATTTTAACACAGCTGCTAAAACATTTTGGCAATATGTGATCGTGAGTCTCTCTTGGGGTATAATGCAATACAGATGCACCCAAAGGTCCTATCTATTTTCTCCAAGAGTCATCTTGCCACCCTTCTCCCACCTACTTTTTGAAAAAAGGGAGAAACAGTAATCTGATAATATGTGTACTAAAATAAAGAGCATCAGAGCAGGGAAATTATTTACCCTTTCCCCACGTTTTTACCCATAACTTTCTTCCAATCGTCTTTTTCAACATTCTTCAGCTCTTTAGGTGATCATTATAAGTATATTGATAGAAAAATTATATCTATTGAATTAAAGATAATTATTAACACCCATTTGTAACTGAGAAATAATAGACATTGGTAATATTTATGGGGAAAGGAAAACGGAGTCTCAAGATTTCGAGACTCGAGTATGGAGAACACCTAGACTTAGGGACGTGTCTGTGTTTCCAAGAATGAGAGAGAAGCATGTGGAAAGGAAATTCCATAATTCTGAGAGCGCTAAAAGTGCTGAAAAATGCTACAGTTGAAAAGTGGAAACTTGGAATCACAAATTCCAACAGGTATATGCTCTCCTTCACTCACTCCCAGTCCGTCGTTACATTATGCGATGCATTAAACTATGCTTGTCCTCAAGAGTTTGACTGGAAACTTTACCTCACATTAGGTGTTAACATTAGCACAGATGGACTGGGGCATCGTGAAGCAGAGACATTCACATTAGATATCTGATTATTGAAGGGAAGAGAATCTTTGTCGTGAGTTGTCATGAGGAGAGAAAATGGAATCATACAAATAAATAGGTCTGAATGCCACATTTTCTTAGTTCCCCTGAGACTGATGTCACCTCCTGGGAGAGGATCAGCCCAGTGTCTGAGATGCTTGATATTGTGGAACTTTGAGATAAACCGTGGTTTTCCAAAGATCAGGTTTATGTGGTTGTTAAATTGGTAAGAAGAATATGCTCTCATTTATCTTCTGCCTCTAAGCAATGTTTGTTTTTTAATTAAAAATTCAGGCAGCACCAGGACCCACAAATCTTGGAGGAAATCCTTCCTACTGTCACACCAGGCCCAGCACTCTCGGGACTCTTTGAGATGAAAAATGTTTGTTGGGAAAGCATCACCCTCAGTGTCACCCTGTCACGCTCGGAGGAGCCCCAAGAGTGTGGCCCCCATGTGTCTGTCACAAGCTGCTTTCTGATCTGAAAACACTGACATAGAAGGTGGGAAGAGACACTCTGGGTCCACAGGAGAAGCAGCTTGCTTGGAGCTGGAGGGTGGAACCTGAGAGTAAAACGTCAACTGTCGTGAAGCCAGCTCTTCACGGGCGCAGTCTTGGAATGCTTTGATGTCGGTACCCATTTCAACTCCAAGACGTGTTACATAATTTGATTTTTCCTGCATATAGGAGATGATAAGTTATCTGCCTCCTAAAGAACAAAGAATAGGTTAGAAACACAGCCATACAAAGGGCTAGACTTTACTATCACTTGCTTGCATTTTCTTTAGTAAAACACAAGGAAACACACAGAGACACTGTGTTAGACGGGGTGGACCACACGCCCATGCTGAGGAATCAGCCGGTGATGGGAACCTGGTGAGGGGCAGGTGTTCACATTCGTTACCTGTGTTGAAGCTTCTCTCTTCACTCAGGTAGGTGCTATTATTCATGGGATGAAATTTCACCATAGGACGAAAACAAGATAATGAGAAATAAAATTACTCGCATGAAGCCCAGCATTTGTTAAATCGTAAATCTGGTATTTTAACTCAACCAGCCTGGCTCATAAAGTGACTTATTTCCCTTATTTTGCTGCTTCTAAAGACCTGTCTCAGATGGTAAAACATCAAATCAAATCTACATGATGGAGAACAGTAATCACACTTTGATGTTTTTATGGTGCTCACATGTACACAGTAACTATAGCTTATACCAAGTTCTGACAATATTTTTAAACTATTTTCAAAATAAGTTCAGTCAAAAACAGAGTAGCACGCATGTGACTTTCAGCCAACTTCAGTAATTACGGAATTACGGCCAATATTGTTTCAGTCTACCCACTGCCCACCCTCAGAACATTCTGAAGCAATTCCCAGGCATCTGACCATATTTGAAGATGTTGTTATGGCAAGTTTTTACAGGGATCCAGGTGTGAAATCTGGAAGAATCAAGCTTGGCAGGCACCTAAAGAACACAAAAGCAAGACTGCGGATTTCTGGAGGATTTGGAAGACTTCTAGACCAGAGGGCATTGCCAAGGGTGGCCAAGTGTGTCTGCAGGAGATTTTGTTAGGGTGCAAAGCAATTCCCCAATCCTTCTGGCTCCTTCTTGGGCTGGGCTGTTGATCAGAGCTGTACCAGACAGGTGAGTGAAGGAGAAATGGCAACTGGAATCAGATACACACGCAGAATTGATACAACTGTCAATTCTAAAGAATAGTGGATCCAGAACAGCGATATTCACCCAGCATTTTAGGAACTGGGGCATCAAGGAGAAGGGAAACCTTCACACGACAGACAAGGAGAGGTTACCGCTTCCTCTCTCTGAGAGTGAAGACGAGATTCACACTTTGAGAGGAATTGTTCACTGACAAACCCCTACCTGGATAAGGACCCCAAAGTACAAGGGAAGAGACACGGCTGGTTGCCTCTTTTGTTAGGGAACGGGCAGAAGTGTAGGCCGTGTTGATCTCCTCTTCCATTAAGCAGGGGCAGAGGTCTTGGCAAGAACAGAAGCTTCTCCTGACCTTCCTTCAGCTCCCAGGAAAAGCCTGGTGCCTCCCTTCAGCAGCGCTCACACCTCCCACTGTCACACCTGGGTGGACTCTAGTTCTCGTACCTCGTGCCAAGAAGCCTTCTCTGGGCATTCTGAGAAGAGACCACGTGCCCCTTTCATGAGATCTGACCCACAGCCCTGCGGGCAGAAGCAGCTGAAGGAAGTCAGGGCGCTGGGTGAGGAAGTGTGTCCCCCAGCAAAGCAAAATGTGCCCATTCCCGAAGGACTTGGGCTGGCCAGGCCAGCGGGCCGCTTGCTCAGGAGCGAATCTTCTTCCCAGCGTGGTTTCGCGCCCACCTCTCCAGGGGGAGCAGGCTGACGTCCGCTCGCACCCCTGGCCAGCTCGGCGCTGCGCAGGTGGATCTAAAGGTGGCCATCCCGCTCTCGCCAATCCTTTCTGACACTTAGGACGAGATGAAGTTTCCTGCGAGGAAAGGGTTCACCTCTTGCAATTTCTGCCACAAATTTGAGTGTCTACTGCAGGCCGTGTTTGACACCAGTTTAGAATGGAGACGGGAAGGGAGCTGCGAGCTGCCTGAATGCGTCGTCCCGTGGACCTCGCGCCTCAGCAGCATCCGCTGCGACCGTGCCCCTGCGAGGTGCTCGGGGCAGAAGCAGGCGGCCAGGCGTGTGTTGCAGGAGGGCAGGTGCCTGGAATTCTGGGGCCAGAGACCAGGTTTCCGCTAACCCTGGAAGCCTATTGATCTCTCTAGCTCCAGATGCTCCCGCTCACCCGTGCACCCCAGCAGGATAAAGGACAAGATGCTTTATTTTCACTCCATTTCTGCGGGAAGGGAAAACGTACATTTTTGAGAATCTGGTTTTGAAGCAGAGATGCCGTCCTCAAGGTTAGTATATACCTTCTATTGAAAATTAATGGCAGCATAACCAATTTGCAGGTGAAAGAATTCAATAATGAAAGCTATAAAAGAAAACTGAATTTTAAAATACTAACCATTTCATAGAGACATGGTGAAGAGGATTAAGAAGTGGCAGAATATAAGGCTTCCCTGGTGGCGCAAGGGGTTGAGCGCTGCACTGTGGGGCTTCAGCAGTCACTGCAGCGCTAGTTCGACCCCCGGCCAGGGAGGGGACCCACAGGGCACAGCAGACCTCTCCTTCCTCCTGCTACTCCCCTCAGCAGTGGATTTCAGTGGATCTGCCAGTTCTGCTCCCCACTCTCTTTGGTGAGTCCTCTCACTCCCTGTGCCTCTGGCCTGTACTCCAGCTTCGTATGCATAAAAAATTTTTTTTTCAAAAGGAGTGAAAGAATATAGATATTTAATACAATGTAGATAATGGCAACATAATAATTATTGTGTGGTACTTAGGCTAGAAATTGCAAGTTCTCATGTCAAACTAACTCCAAAATAAAACCTTCATTTTAAATTCAACACCCTATTTTGAAAGGGCAAGGAGGTGAACTGATAGATGTTTGGGATCTCAATTAAGGAAAATGTTCCTGTTAAACTCTTCAGAGAAGTAGCGCTTTATTTTCATATCCTACAAACAAGACCTACTGTTCTTTTAGGAAAAAGAAGCATGGCAAAATAAGACACATTATTATTAGCCGATTAAATGAGCCGATTATTAGCCGATTAAATGAGCAGAACACAGTTTGTGGACAATCAGGTGATGACAATGAAGAACGGAAGGTACCTGGATTTGGAAGGTCTGTACAATTTAGCACTTGTAGAAATAACTGTATTTTATTATTATTCTTTTCTAATTCCAGATCTTGTAATTAAGTACACAATGAATATGATAGATTTAGTTAACAGTTAATCTGATCAGACAATTAGTTAATATTAATGGATTCAATTTCTTTCATTGGTTTTAAAATTAAGGTAATAATAGGGTATGTGTGCTTCTGCCTAATATTATTAAACTTCTTGAGGAAAATATTCAATTGCTGAATTCAGCACTATAAAAACATATTCCTGTGGGAATAGCTCATGCCATGCTGTTCACAGAAGACTGGACTCATTATCCACGCTAAGAATACAAGGAGATGTCTTTGAAATGTAAGCTACGCTTTGGTTTGTTTTAAGTCACGATCTCACATGGATTACTATGTGATCTTTGGGAATTTCATTGAGGCAAAATGTGGTGCTTGCTTTTGAAAGGCACTACTGGTGCCAAGATAAATGAATTTTCATATAAATGCCTAGGGAGCTCTGAAATGTATGTTAACAAGCGGAAGTGCATTATTGGGAGCGCTATTACACCAAAGCCCAAAGTCGCTACTAATTGGAGAGCTGAATACGCAATAGATTGAATGAAAACGGGGCCAGAAACAGTTGTTCATTGCTCATCTGAGCCTGTGTAATGAAGCACATTTACGTCATGACCCAAGTTTATCTCAATCTCCTGTAACGTGTCCAGTGTTTCAGCCGCAGAGAGTAAAACACAGAGGACGGACTGCTGATTTCCTGGTGATTTCATCATAGTTTCTTCCTTTATGCACTTTGTGGCTTCCATGTGAGAATAAGTGCAGGTTTGTGCTCTGCTGAGGACTGTGCGGTGGCAGGACACTGATGCTATAAACTATTTTCATTAAAATGCTTTTTACTCTTCTCGTGGATATAGGTTCATGTGGATGGTGATTTGCATCAGGGGGCACATGTGAATCTGCTGTTACCTGTGCTAATCATTATGCAATCTTTGATGTCATTAAGAATGTATTTAAAAAATCAATTTGTTTTGAGGTCTTCCCCCTTTTTTTAGTGGTTTGTGTTGATAAGGAGTTTGTTGATATCGCGTCAATAATGACATGTGTCTTCTCTCTGCGGAAATCCTTTCTTTCAATCTATTACACCCTCAACTCTCCAAGACAGTCATGACTTGGAGTTTCTCCGCAAAGCTTCTGCTTGTACTGTCTCCCTCCTTCATTCTCTCTTACTTCTTTAGCACATTTACTTTAGAAGAAAAGACTTCCACTATGGGTGAAATAAATGTGGATTCAATTTCCAATAGAAGAAGGTTCTTCTGGGGCCGATTATAAAGTATAAGTCAGATTCATCTCAAAGTCAATTGAAAGAATTTTCTTACTAAAATTGCCGGAAAGATATAATTAAAGCATTGTCCCATGGTCTGAACCCTGAGGACAATTTCATAATGAGACTCCACTGAAATAGAAAAACAGATGTACAATACAACATTTGAGAGCAGTTTCATTATTCTATTGGCATAGAAAAGGTTTTATTTAAGCTAGAATAGTGTCTTATGTCAATTAGCAAAAATGATCTCTTATTATAATGAAAATTTCTAATCTGAATACCATATTAAATAAAAGGACAAACAAAAAACTGGACATCCCATCTCATCTTTGTTTACCTAATTTGAAAGGTAGCATGACCTAGAACAATAATATATCTTTCATATTTTTTAAGAATTTTCCATTCTCTTTGTAGCACGGTGGAGTAGTTCATTCCAGGAGAGGTTGAGCAAGGACAGTGCCATTCAGTTATTTCTCTCCTCACTGTCAGGTTGTGTTGGGTCTTCTCGCGAGGACCCTGTCTTTAATTTGGGTGTCAACTCAGTGTGCCCCTGGGTACCTAAAGGACGCACATGCACCCGCCATGGCCCTGGGCAGATATTGTGTGTTCAGTGCGGTGTGCTCTACACAGTAACAAACATTGCCCAGGAGAAAAAGTCTTGACTAGAATAGTGCTTTGTCCAAACACATACTTTAAAAAAAAAGATTTATTTTTATTGACTTATGCATACAAGAACTGGGGTGTAGGGAGTGAGAGGATTCATCAGACACAGAGTGGGGAACAGAACAGGGGGCTAGACTGAAACCCACTGCTGGGGGAGCGGCAGGGAGACAGGAGATGTCCACTGCGCCATGTGGGTCAGCTGTCGCTGTAAACTCCGGAGGCGACTGTGCTGATGTTGTGGTGTGTGTTCGGTGACGCAGAGGTGAGTGCAGCAGACAAGATGTCAGTATGGAGATGGAGCGCTATTGCTCTCCTAGGCAAATAGCAAACCTCCCAACTTCTCCTTAGCTTTTATTGAGCAGGAGAACCAGTAACAAGCTTATGTCATTTGCTACAAAAAGCACAGCCCAGAAGTGCAAGGTCACTAGTTGTGCACCAAGCCTGCCTGCATGTAACTAGCTTCTACTATCATCTAACAACCTTTCGTTTTATTTATCTTATTCAGGACAGAAGGAATGCATGTTTCAATCCTAAGAGCTGGGAAGCTCTAGTCAGCAGACTTATTTGCAAGTCTGCAAGGAGCTCAGTCATAGCACCCTTTACTGTCCTTGACCGTTGCTCACAGCTCTTGCAGCCTCTGGCTTCCCCCCAAAAGTCAGCTCCCTGGCCGGGAATGGCACTCAGGCCTCAGTAGCTACCACAGCTTGATAGTGCTCGGACTTACCCCTGTGCCACCAGGCAGGCCCCAAATGCACTCTTTTCAAAGCATAGTTTCCTAGGGATATCTGAAAGCCCTTCACCTGGCAATCTGTGCTCCTTGCATTTCTTGTCTTGTGCCAGTGGTATTTGATTTCAAATATAGGCGGTAGGTGAGCGGTGAGTGGGCGTGAGGAACCAGCACGCCACAGTTCTTGCAACACGCAGGTGCTGTGTTCCGTTGGGAAAGGCGGGTGTGGGTGGGCGCACGTTGCCACATCACTCGAGCGGCACTCAGACGCTGGCAGAGGCTGGCTCAGGGCCAGGCACGCAGAGGCTGCGCAGAGGTGAGCGCTGCCGGGAGGCTCTGCTCCTGCTGCCAGGCTGCACCTGCTCTGGGGGAGGGAGTGTGCGAGCAGAGGGTCTGCGGGGCGTCCAAGGCACAGCTCCTTTGCTTCGTGCACCTGCGCTTCCCGCCAAGAGAGGCGAGAGTGAGCAATTCTGCCCTCTGCTTCCGAAGAGCTTCCTCCCCACGGATCTCAGGCCAGTCAACGACCAGGAGTGCTCTTCTCTAACTGTGCCAGGAACAGGACAGTATTCTCTGGAGAGGCTGGATGCATGTTGCGTTTACCTAATTTCACTAATGGGCTCCAAGTCGTAACTTGGATTCAGGGAGACACAGAAACGTGGACGCCATCACAAGGCTTGCGGGGCGGCAGCGAGGCCACGTCACCTGTTCAGGAGCTCTGTGTGATCGGACACTTGAGGCGCCTTTCAGCTGTGACCCTCCAGGGGCTGCCCTGGCAGAGCCGTGCACACACGGGCCCGTGTCAGCATGTTTTGTGCTGTAACACAATCGGCAACGATCCTGGGAACCCACAGGAAGGGAACCCCACGGACAGCCTCTCAGAGCAGGTGCCGCCCCCTTCCCGGGCAGCAGTGACCGCACCACCGTGTCAGCTGCCTGAGCAGTGTGGGCCCAGAGGGCAGCCTGGTCTCCAGCGCCGGTGCCTGTCGTCGAGGGGCACTGCGCCCCATCCCCGGCCACCTGTGGGGCCAGCGGTGGTTGAGCCTGAAGAGGGCTCAGAAGCCAGACTCGCGCCAGGCTAGCCAGGGCCATGGGCACCGGGAGGACACCTTACTGCAGCAACCAAACCCTTTGAATTGTTGTTTCTAGGGCGTCTGTGATGTTCAGTCACTCTTTTTTTAAAACTTATTTATTTATGCACACAAGAGCTGGGGTGCAGGCCAGAGTTGTGGGAGGTGAGAGGACTCACTCCCACAGAGACAGAGTGGGGAGCAGAACAGGCGAATCTACTGAAACACACTGCTGAGGGGAGCAGCGGGGAGGCAGGAGAGGTCTGCTGCGCCCTGTGTGTCCCCTCTCTGGCGGGGGATCGAACTCGTGCTGCAGTAGTTTCCAATAGCTTGATGGAGCTGAGACTTAATCCTGCACCACCAGGGAGGCCCCTGTGCATTCACTCTCAGGCCATTTTGACCTGCTCCTCCCCATCACAGCACCAACTTGGAGTTCATGTGACCTGATGTCTCCGTGCCCAGACTGAACACCAGCCATGCTGCTCCTCTCCTGGGGGTGCTGACCTAAGAAGCGATACATCACAAAGCGGTTTCTCAATCAGCAGGTTAATACGTGTTTGGGTAACGTTTTCTATACTAATCACTGGAGCGTAGCAGTCCCATATATAAGATATCTTAGGTTCACTTTCCAGGTGAGCAGCCGGAGAATGTGAGCACCTTTCCAGAGTCTGCGGTGGGCGGATGGCTATGCTCACTTGGTTTGGCAGGGAAAAGGCCGTTTCCTTTGGTTTTGCTTCGCTTTGCACAAACACCACCAGCTTTTAAAAAAGTGCTCGTCATGCGGGATTGATTCAGTAGTAAACAATGACGCATTTTTTCTGACAATGCTTAAGTTCTGGGGTCAGCTGTGTTTCAGAGTTCATGTATGATCATAAAAGAACACAGCTCTGCTTTGATACCCTCTGCATTCCCCTGCCAGGCGACACATACTAAGCAGATGAGCAGGACTCCAAGACGTCTGGCTGGCAGCGCGGTACCGGGTGACGCAGGAGAGCAGGGCAGAGCCCGGGTCAGCTCCCCAGCGGCTGGCGGCCAGGCAGAGCATGGAGCAGTGCGGAGACAGGCAGACCGACCGCGAGGCCTGCGGGAGGCGCCCTGGGGCGGGGGTTCCCTAGGAGCCACGGGGCAGCCCCGCACTGGGGGTTGCTGGAAGGATGTGGGTCAGAGCCCCTGGAAGCCACAGTGACCACTTCTGCTTGGCGCCCGAGGCCTGAGGAGGCTGCGGGAGGGAGAGGGTAGACTCGCCATCTTGAGCGAATAAGAGACAGAGGTTGATGAAAACTGACTGCTGGGCGCGAAGAGAGCAGCCAGAGAGAAGAAGCAGGGCGCTAGCTGACAGCCCAGACGGGAAAAGACGGTTTCCTGGACCGAGCAGGGTCGCAGAAGCAAGGAACAGAGAGGACGTTCGGGGTGCCCTGGGGCAGAGGCTGGGGAGATGGTCGACGTCGGTGTGAAGTCAGTCACAGTCACGAGGGGACGATGCTGAAGGGAGAGGCAGCAATCCAGGCGGCACATTGTGGGGGGGGGGGGGTGCAGAGCGAGGCCGTGACTGACTGGCCAGGTGGGAATAAGCGAGCGGGCTGCTGGCGGGTGAGAGACCCGGCGCCCTCGCCCACCTGTCACGTGTCGGCCATGTGACTAGAAGTCTCGGGCGCTGCAGGGCCTGCTTCTGCCACCGCTTTGCAGGGCATTTCTCCCCAGACGACCAGCTCTCGTAACTTGCTTTTCCGCTGGCCTGACCCTTATGTCCATTTTCTTTTCTTTCTACTTGACAAAAATGTCCATCCCATATTCATTCTAATTCCTGCCATTTCACCCTATTGGTTTCCACAAAGAGATACCTGACTCCCCAGCCATCTTCTTGTAGAGTTGTCTTTCCTTGGGTTTCTTTCTCCCCCGTGTCTTATACTGCCCTTGTTATAATTGACACACAATTTTTCCTCTACAAAAACTGCTTTTGGCAAAGGATCTGCCCTTTGTTTATTATTTTTTAAGATCTTACACAGGTATTTTTTTTAAAGATTTATTTATTTATGCATACAGGAGCTGGGGTACAGGCCAGAGGTGCAGGAGGTGAGAGGAGTCACCAGAGACAGAGCGGGAGCAGAACAGGCAGACGGACTGAAACACACTGCTGAGGGGAGCAGCGGGCAGGCAGGAGAGGTCTGCTGCGCCCCGTGGGTCCCCTCGATGGCCGGGATCGAACTCGCGCTGCTCTGCTGCGGATGCTTCATAGTGCAGTGACTTAACCCCTTGCGCCCCCGGGGAGGCCCCTGCCCTTAATTTCTTAGAGACTTCCAATGAGGCTGAAGTTGCTGCTCATAGTTTAAGAAAAAAACATGTTCTGTAGGTTTCTTTGGCTATTTCCCCTAAGACGCAGGCCTCTCTCGATGTCTGCGAAGTCTCAGCTGTATCACAAATCCAGTGAAAATGCAGTCTTATGGCCATTCCAGATGGTCTGGACCATCTTCCTCATTTCATGTGTTCCCTTACCTGCCTACCCCCTCAACACTCTTCAAAAAGATAAATCACAAACCTTGCATTCCATTTAATATAAAGCTGAAGAATTGAAGTCATTTACTCTTTGGAAAGTACTATAAATCTTGTTTTATGAGGCTAGTGAATTATCAAAAGTGAAAGATAAGCAGGCAATTCCTACCTTCTGACTTGATTTGTGATTTAAGGCAATTTCTTCCTCCCATGGACTTGGCCGCCGCGGGGACAGAGTGGGCGTGTGCTGTGGGCAGAGCTCGGCCAAGGCTTTGGTGCAGATGAGTGTGTCCTGTGGCCCTCTCGGTGCAGAGAGGACACGCGAGCCCAGCGCATCACCTAGGAACTTGCCCTGCCTCGGAAGACAGAGGAAGCGCAGCAGTGGGTGCAGCCTGCTGCCCAGCACATCCTGGGGTGACCCCGGCGCCGGCCTCACAGGCGGTCACCGTGCTCCCCATCCGTCAGCCGCGTGTGCTTTCTGCTCTCCTCACTCTGCGATGCTAGGGCACCACGCTGAGCCATCCTGTGCTTGCTACATCCTACTGTGCTGCATCACACGGTATTATCCACGGTCCCTTCACACAAAAAGATCTAAACCCAATAATTTAAAAAAAAAAAAACAGAACTGGTTGGAGTGGCTTCAAAAAGCAAGATGAACTGTATGTTCTCTGCAAAAATCTACTTTAAATACAGAACCTCGGCTGCATGGGTAGTAGAGATCGAGGGAGAGTAAGACCAGCAATGCAGCGGCATCACTTAGACTCTGGAATCTCAGGACAGAAAATGACAGTAGTAAAGATAAAGGCAGTCTGAAGAAAGCATCCATGCTGATAAATAACAATGAAGGGATGCCGGGTTGTTTATGTGAATGAATGCACTTCCCAGGCGAGAGATGTTAATAAGTGAGACTGCTTGCCTCGTGCATGACATCTTTCTCTATATCCTGTCAACTTCAATAATCTAAACTTAATCTGATACAAATGTTTATTAAAATACCACCCTAGGGCCTCCCTGGTAGCACACAGGGTTTAGTCACAGCACTATGAAGCTATCTTCAGCCACTGCAGCACAAGTTCAATCCCCGGCGAGGGAGGTGACCCACATGGCGCAGAAGACCTCTCCTCTCTCCACGCTGCTCCCCTCAGCAGTGTGTTTCAGTAGATCTGCCTGTTACCCGCTCTGTCTCTGGTGAATCCTCTCACGGCCCTGGACTCTGGCCTGTACCCCAGCTCTTATATGTATGAATAAATAAATCTTTAAAAAAATAGAGTGTTGAATTGTGCAATAGTTTTTTTCTATAAATGCATATATATTATTTTAAAATTTGTATAAACTCAAATTCACATAGAAAATGTCCTCTTTTACCATATACTAAGAGCTAACATTGATGCATATGAAGAACTGTGTCATGTCAGAACTCAGAACTTTGTTCATACTTAGCCTGGTTATGACTACACAAAACTTTAAATTGAAACCTGATAATAACCAGGACTTTGTCAGCTTGTTTTATGTTCAAGTGATGTAAGTTTTAATAATTAAGAGACTAAGGGTCAAAACTATGATAGATAAATGGGGAAAAGACATAAAAGATCACTAAGGATCAAAATGATGATACAAAAGTCATAAAATAAGTCATGTAAGAACTAAAAAATAACCCTTATATCTGTGGGGGGCAAAGTTCACCCTCATAACTACAGAAATGCAAATCAAACAATTTTGAAATGCTATTTCTGGGCCTCCCTGGTGGCGTTGTGGTTAAGCAACAAACTATGAAGCAAACCACAGCCACTGCAGCATGACTTCAATCCCCGCCGCCGGCCCAGGAAGGGACCCACATGGCGCAGCAGACCTCACCTGCTACTCCCCTCAGCAGTGTGTTTCAGTCAGTCTGCCTGTTCTGCTCCCCACTTTGTCTCTGGTGGATCCTCTCACCTCCTGCAACTCTGGCCTGTACCCCAGCTCTTGTATACATAAACAAATAAATCTTAAAAATAAATAAAATGCTATTTCTCTTTTACAAAATATGCAAGAGTTGAAAACTATGACATGCACTTCTTGTGGTTAACATTTCTGGAGAGAACTGTAGCAATACTTAGAAAGCTACAAATTTATCTGTATGTCTACCCATCAATCCCACTTCTAAGAATCTACCTGAGGCTTTATCTTCAATGGTATGAAAACAAGCATGCTTATTTTTACACATCATAATGTTGCCTATAAATGCAATATGTTTAAGGACAACTGCATAGGAAAATAGATGAAAAATACTGATGTGTCCACACAATGGAATAGTATGCATCTACAAAAGGAATATGAATGATATTAATGAGCTGCTATGGGATAACATCTAAATAAAACTGTACAGTGAAATAAAGCAATATGTAAAGAGTATATATGTCCATCTATATATACATGTTACATTTTATTTTATAAATAAAGAGGTTTACAAAATTAATATATCTATGGAAACTATAGGATGGACAAATCATAAAATGATATGATTGATTACATAGTGATATGGAAGTTGGGGGGAGAGTGTTAAATAAAAGGAAAGAATTGATGCTAAATGGGGGAATAAGTTTAAAGCTTCCTCAAGTTCTTATTAACAAACAAGTTAATACGTAGTCTTACCCCCAAGTCTACCAAGTGACCACATGTCTACCAAATATCTTACACCCCCCCAATATAGTAACATTTAAAAAGGGTAGAAATAGGCAGTGGTGCGTTTACAGTAAGAAAACCAGGAGATATTACTTCTAGTGATCAACATGAGCAATTTAAAATAAATGCTTCCAAATTTTAAATTGTTCTTCAAGTCCTACCCACAGCTGACAGTGGCTGGCCGCTGAGACAGTGGAGGCAGCAGCGGCTGTGTCTGGCAGTCGGGGGCACTGACTGGAACTCAAGACAGTTCCCTCAGATTCTCCGTGGTGCCAGGCAAGTTACGTGGTCACTGAGTGTCTTTAGCTGTCTTATATCTGAGGAGTAAGACAGAGCCCCGAAGGTCCTTGTCAGCACTGCAGGATTAGTGTAAAGGCTCCTGGGTCCTCTTGACCGCATCGGGGGTGACAAATGCCAGTGGGGTTCGGCACTTTACAAGTGCAGGTCACCTCGTCCCCACCACCGCCTCTGAGCCATGTCCATCAGTAGCACCCACATCAACAGGTGGTGACAAAGAAGGCGGAGAGAACTGAAATAAGCTGCCCAAGGATCCAGGATTCTGTCCACGTGGCAGAACAGAAGAGACAAACAAAAGCTCCAGTCAATGATCTTCAAATCCAGAGCTCATGCTCCTAATTGCAACAAGATGAAAACTTAATCGGTGTCCAGGAAATGCTTCCATTCTGCAGCAGAATCGATCTGATTCAGAACCTGAGGCTCTATAGCAGAATGCTGGGGCGCACCTCCCACCCCGCCACTTAGTCGCAGTGCCGCTAACAGTTTACTCAACCTTCCTGTGCTTAGCTTTTTCATCTGAAAGAGCCACGTAGTAAAACACATCAGTTAACAGGACCGCTCTGAGAGTTAAATGAGTTAAAATAGATCAATAACACACTTAGAAAGTGTCTTCTCGACTCTGTCCTATGCACTACTGGGTACTGAAATACATATTATTGCTTTCAGTGATTTTAGTTCATTCATTCATATATTTATGCATTCATATTTCTCCTCAATGATGATTCGATGAAAAGTCTAATAATAAAATACACATTAAATAAATGACTGAGACTCTCTTCACTGCTTTTGTCAGTACTTATGACATGTTTGTTTGGAACACACAACTAATTCTGGCTGATGAGCTGTGGGTAAGCTCTCGGTCTGTAGCGTTTAACTGCCAACGAAACACTTTGATTCCTGTAATCCGCTGATGAACTGCTTAATTTACCTGAAATCTTGAGCAACTACATTGAATAGAACTTCCTGCTAACTTACAAGAGAAATAGGGCATTGGTCAGAAAGAAGCCTCTTTTTTTTAAGTCAATGAAATTTTAGGGTTGTTTTGGCATTCTATCCAGGCTCTCTCTTGGCTGAATCATTGCCTGATGGAATTGTTAAACTTGGCAAAACCTCCCCTAACCTGAATGATAAATTTCACTAAACAGTGAAGAAGAAACCTCTTCCCAAGCAAACAACATTGCTAAAAGTTGTTTCAGCACAGATTAGAGCAGCTACAATCTGCGCACCACCCTTTAGAGATCATTCATTTACACTGCAATTGCCTCTTTGAAAAACATAAATGTGTAGCAGGATGAGTTTTGGGACAAATATGTAAACCAAGCTTTCTCACAGTTTCCACTGAATTTTAAGGAGTATAAACAGTGCAAAGGAATGCAGAATGACAGAGACTTAGGAAGTGAGCGAATATAAACATAACTTTGAAAGACACCTGAACCTAGGCTGCATCCCCTTCTGGAGCAAAGCCCTTGTGTTGTGGCTCATTTTTTTCTCTGTTTTTATATCTGCCTGAAGTCACTGACACTAGGAAGAGAAAAAGCCACTTGCAAATCAGTCTCACTGTTTTGGAATTCACAAATGCAAAACTATGTAAATAGGACAGCACATATTTGTCTTTCTAGCCACAGCATATTGCTTGGATTTAGAATACTGTTGCAAACCCAGATGCTTAGCAGCACCTTCCCTTTTCCTGAAGACACACACAAAAGCGTACACACGTACATACCCATGTATCTTGGGTTTGGAGGATGGTAGAGTTATACAGAAAAATGTTCTTGTCCCATTAACTAATCACATTTAGTTACCGTTATATTTGTCAATACAAGATGTTAGTACTACATGGGTATTTACTTTTAAAGTAGCTTAGAGTTACTCTGCATTCCCTACAAATCTGCTTTCTGCAGAAGGCTGGACATGCTCTAATGGGTCTGTTCAATAATATTTTAATGAGTATGGTGAAATATTAGCCTCTTTTAATTGGGACTATGGATACAGCTGTAAGAAATTATATGCTAACACCTATGTGTGTCCTATCAGGTCACTTACATGAACAAAATGAAAGCTGCTTTGCCACAGGCATGTAAAAGCCATATAAATGTCATATACCAGTAGGGGATTAGGGGAAATGAGGAATCCAACTTTATCCAAGGTGGGACATAAATCTTACTTACTTTTTTGGAACATCATATGAGCCTTGAGAGTTCTTTCTGAGTCCAACATAAATCTTTCTCAGTGTGACTTTCCAAATATTCTACCTGAGCGATTCTTAAATTCCCTCAGTCAATAGAAGGTAATATAACTGCACTTCAGGTCTGAACATTTCACTCCTGTTTCTACATCTGCCTTAATTAGTTGAATGGACGCACCTTATTAAACCTCTCAAGACTTCAGTTTCTTGCCCTATATAAGGAGGGATTGCATGAGATAATTGCAAAGAACACATCAAGTTCCAGAGCTGTGAGCTTTGTGTTGGGTTCTCCAAGTTCACATGCCAGGAGTCTGCCCCAGGGGCAGTAGTTCTCCTTCCTGTTCACTCTCCCCTTCTCTGGAAGGTTCCTTGGAGCCAGTGTCTTCTCGATCTGGCTTGGAGGACTCAACTGCTTTCAGAAGACATATTGCCAACACGGCTGAGGAAGGCGATCTTCTTAGGAATGTAGTTAAGGGAAACTGATGAGTAAAACTCACAGCCCGTGGCTTTGTAACAACTCACCCTCCCAGCCCAGCCTGGAGCCAGCATTCCAAAGGGGACGAGCAGGATCCGAGGCTGCAAAGAAGCTGAGACTCAATTACCAATGTTGTTCTCCTAGCCCTATGCTCCTGAGTCAGCAATTTGAAACATACTGTAAATCTGGCACTGTTGTTCCTATTCCTAGTTAATGTTAACTTTGTCATAGAATGTATGTGATGCTCAACTCAGCTGTCCTCAATTAATCATTGTGTTCTTCTTCTTTGTGCATTTATCCTGTCTAATACGTGCTCTTGAGTTCCCACCGTCACCAGAATTTAGTTCTTCTTCAAGTCTCCTTCAAATAATAGAAATTATTTAACTGCTCTCCTTCCTTCTAGCTTTCCTCCAGGCTGCTCACATTCTCAGGCAACTCTAACAGCATGTTATTTTTCAGATGGAAGCACTGAGTTTTCACTCGATTGAAATATATATGTATATAGACACACTACACTAATTATATTAATGTGTGCATGTATGTATGCATACAGGCATATATGGAGGGGGTGCCTGCCTATGCTTCCATCTCCATTTTGCTCACTCCAACCTCTTGTCTTCCTGTCACCCTGAATGACGTCAGCCCTTCTTCCCGCTGACATCCTGACTGATGGCTTGTCTGGGTCTTCCCTCTGCCTGGAATGCCGCCTCCTTCCCTGCACACAGCCATCACTCAACACTCGGCTGTGAATGTCATCTTCTTAGCTAACAATCTTCTCTTCTGTTTATCTGAGATTTAAACAAATCCCTCCCTTATAGACAGTTATATCAATGCACATTTTTTTTATTATTCCTTATCTGTAAGTTCCCAGAGATTAAAAAAAAAATGTTTCATCTTCTCAGCACCCAGCAAAATTCCTCACCCAAAGCAGTCTTTAATTTTTTGGATGAAGCTAATGATTGAATTTTATTTATTTATTTAGCTACTTTATTTTCCCTTTAGAAACCATTAGTTACCTAAGTTAATTCAGGCTCATGCCATTTAGAATATAAATCAAATTTTATCCTGAGTGGGTAAGTTAGGAAATCTTTGTTAGTCTAGGTAGTACCAAACCAATCATTTCTTGTAGCTCCCTCTGCATTTACTGTAGAAGAGGTAGGGCGATTGATCTCGATAAAGCCCTGTAGGATATGTGCAGTCTACACTGGAGAAGGTCTGAGATCTTTAATGATAAATTTCATTAAAATCCTGACATTTTATCCACTATTTAAGTCATGACTTTCATACGTTCTAGTATCTTTGTCCAAATTCTAAGAATACCGAATCATACTGTCGTAACAATTCTAAAAGATGACATCACAAGACAGTTTATTAATTCTGAGGTATTAAAAATAGTAAGCGCTGCTTTTATAAATAATTATTAGTTTATAATAGTGTGTAAACCCTCTGTAAGAAATAGGTAAATTGCAAAAGAGAGAGACAAGTTGAAATAACACTAGGCAATCAATTTTATTTATTATTTAATTTCTTCTATCTTTGTCTTTTCTTTCTATTAATTTCACAATAGGGTGACTTTTTCCAGGAGTAAATTTGTACTTATCTGTATAGATTGGTAT
This sequence comes from Galemys pyrenaicus, assembly GCA_019455555.1. Lineage (NCBI taxonomy): Eukaryota > Metazoa > Chordata > Mammalia > Eulipotyphla > Talpidae > Galemys > Galemys pyrenaicus. Next base: position 6,603,573 of record JAGFMF010011662.1, read on the forward strand.
CAATTCATGTGAAAATTGCTTGAATAAATATGTGATGTGGTCAATAAGATTACAGATGCCTTAAAGAAATGTCAGCCACAGACTGAGATTAATCACAAGATACAAAATAGATACTCAATAATCATTTATTGTGATTGCCATAAAGCTCTTCAAGGATTAATGAAAATCCCCATGGACGTGTCATGATATACAAATTAATTTACAGACATCACTACATTTTATAGTAGCTTAGATCTCCTCAGATTATATAGGGAGTGCTTTTCTTCAATTACACATTTCAAATGAGACTTTTGTGCATTATATGAAAAGATAAGTTATTATCACACAGTTAATCCAAATAGCCGGTACTCTCTTCCTGCAATTGTGCATAAAGTTATTCAGTAATTTGAGTGAATTGAGGATTAATTAACCTTAAATCCCCCAGAGGTCACCAGTTTGAAAATTTTCTGTAATTGGAAGCTGAATTCTAATATACTCAGTTTCCTGACACAAATTAAACACACAGATGATAACCAAATGTGATACACCCTCACTCGCCGACAACCCTGTTGCATATTTATATTTATAAGAGAGCTTATTTTTATCTTCAAAGATACATTCAATCTTGACCAACTGCATTTAAAAAATTTGAGTGGTGATATTATTTGATCATCATGGAAGTTGGGGTCCTCAGAATCTGGTGCTGCTGTTATAAATTCACTCCATGAGTCTGAGTCCCCTCCAACCTCCCGCAGATGCCTCTTCATCAGTGAGATGGAGCACAGGGGAGGCAACCCAGGGTGGTCCTCGCAGTACATTAACACTTGCGAGGAGCTCTTCCAACTCCATTCTACAATGTTCTCAGTGTGCAGAACAGGGACTGTGATGGTGAAATGGCTCATCCACGCCTGCAACGCTACATCTTGATTTTAGATCGTATCCGCCCCCCCCCCCCCCNGCAGAACAGGGACTGTGATGGTGAAATGGCTCATCCACGCCTGCAACGCTACATCTTGATTTTAGATCGTATCCGCCCCCCCCCCCCCATGGTGACTTGAGTTACTATATTTCAATGACTTTCCTAGTGAGAACTTCTGTCTGTCAGTTCTGGAGTCCGTTCCATGTGTCACGTATGTATCTGATAACTCCTGAGTCTCTCCTTAGTTCAGTGAGAGGATGACTCAGTCTTGCACTCTTGGCGTTGGAGTCTCTATGGTTCTGCTATGGTTCTGTCCTGTGCGGTGTGATGAGTCCAGCGTCATCCTGGTCTCTATGCTCTAGATGCCAACAGAAATCCCCCAGGAAAATCTCCCAAATTCCGTTCCCCCTAGAATAAAATTTTGGCACTCAAAAAGTGTCTCAGACTGTTGTAGACCCTCCTGGGATACTGGAGAACAGCTGCTTCAGCTGTATTTCCATATTCAGTATTCACAGACAGTTTTCACTGCCAGTCCCAAACTTACACACACAATAATAAAAAGATATTTCTTCTTTTAAAATATACAATCTGAAACAATAAGACACCTTATTAAAAGCAATACAATGAGAAATGCTAAGGTGCCTTATTAAAAGCAGTTTTCTCCATGATTAAGTATATAAAATTAAAAAAATTAAAATACCCCTTTTGTGTGACTTCCATGTACTTTCTTCAAAGGGAGTATCTTCAAGACCCTGAAGAAAGGCGTCTTCACTCAGGCACGTTAGATTATGCTTAACGATTATGACATCGACTTTGCACCTTAAATTAGCAAAGTTATCAGAACAATAGAAGCTGCATTGTTTTATTTGTATAATGTCAGAATCCCAAGGACTTAGGACCTTTACACTAAGGTCACAGTGCAGGGTCCAAGAGTACGTCACAAGCACATCCACACACAGCGGCACATTCAGTACATAGCTCAGGAGTTCTCCTAACTCTCTGAAGCAGAGCCTACCCTTGGCCCAGAAGCTCCAGCCACAATAGCACTTTCCCCTTTCCCCACAGCCAACTATTTTCTCAGTGAGATAAATTTCTCAATGCTAATAACTGTGTATTGACACAGCCCTCTCATTCCTTCATTCTTTGGCGATAATTCCATTACAGGAGATGTTTTCTATGACTACATTTTCCAGGCTTCCTATGATTGTTTCAAAACTCCCCTTGCTCATTCTTACCATTGCATTCTGATTCCTGGTGATTTCTTCCCCGATAGTCCAATAAGTCTTCTTTCTAACCTATGCAAATCCTACCAATCCTTAAGACTGGGTGAAGCCAGAGGTTGGCCCCAAGGGATGTTCTGCTGGCAACACCAGTCCTGATTTTGCCAGCCAAAGGAATTACAGTGTATCCCACATAATTAGGACTCAATTATTTTCTATTGTTTTTGTTCCTAATGCAGGTCTGCCAGTGGGTTTTAAGTGGCTTCATGGCAGCGAAGTCCCAGAATATTGTAACCCAGCAACACTCAGCAGAGTGTGGGACACATAATATTTCCCTCAAGGTATGTTCACTCTAATTTGAGAGGAAGCTAAAACCATTCTGTAGGGAGGAAACATGTAACAAAGCACCACATTATGTGATTCTACTTAATCATGCATTAGAATTCAGGGATATGAGAACTCGGTGGGGACTGAAGTATTGAAAGAAACTTCATAGAGAAAGACACTGTGTTTTATTCTTAAGGATTGTTTGACGTACGGGTGACTGGAAGGAAGCATTACCCAAAAGAAGAAAGCAAAATGTTTAGGGAATTCTGAATGGAAGTTTCTAGAAAAATCCATTCTTCCAAGTTGAGAATCCTAGTTGACAACACACTCTGGGCAGGTTTGCTGTGATCAGTTTGAGTTGGGCTGATTTCAAAAGTAGCAGGAAAGGGAACTGGGAAGGGGGTGGTGGGAAAATGCATGAATCTTATAGGGAATAGTTCTGTCAGGCAAAGGGTTCAGGAGCACCAGGACAATTTCCTATCTGCTCACAGTTTGCAAGCTCTCAAGATTCTGAGGGCTTTGGAATATCAAATTAATAGAAAGTCTGTTAGAGATATTCTTGATTAACTTTGTTTTGCTTCACAGTGCATTGCTTAACCCACTGAGTCACCAGGGAGGCCCTTGATTAACTTTGGATGAAGGACCAGGAAACAGAGTGTTGATCCCTCTAAAAACTCAGCTCTTCCATTTTTTCCTCATTCATTCATTCATTCATTCATTCATTATTTGTTTGTTTGTTTGATAATTTATTTGTCTTGCAATATTTGCTTTCTTTTTTTGGTGTAATCCTCTTAGAATTTCCACCATCAATTCACCCATGTAACACCACTATAGTCCCTTGTGCTCTTCCCACTTGTAAGAGGAATGTAAGGGATCAAGAAAAGAAAAATAATGATAACATCAACAACAGTAACAAAACCACAACTAAACAAACCAAAAATAAAGACAACTACAAATCAGAGACATTATGGAGGGAAGAGGTAGGGATTGAGATCAGGGCAAAAATCAACTCTTCTTTTTGAACAGGTTTCTTCCTTTTTGTCTGCACTGACATTTTGCCCCTGTACACTGGATTACATGAACATGCTTCACAAGCCCTCGGGGTTCTTAGCAGTCCCCTCCCATATTGTACCAGGTGGTGAACATTTTTGTTGAATTTTCTGAGGCTTGCCCTTCATAGATCTGATGCCCATAGGCGTGGAACATAGTCTGTTTTCTAGTTTGCATCACAACTCATAACTAATCATCCAACAAAATGCAACATCATTTCCTGCTACACATATTTTTAGAGACACAGAAAAAATTGTCAAAATACCTTCCCTCAGATACGGTATTCACATAGACCCAGTACTGATGCATAATCCACACATTATGGTGCAAATTGATTTTGTTCACCTTTAGACTAAAATACTTGCTTCCACACATCTAGAGAGTAACTGTTTTTCATTGTATAGCATTGATATTTTGCTGCTTCCAACAGTGCTATTTAATAGAGCAATTTTTGTCAATAGCTCCTTTAGATTTCTCCCGGAGCATAATATTTGTGTTAACTTATGACTGGTTTCACATGCTGCTGCATAATACAGTCTTGTACCTGTTCTTGATAGGAAATGTGTTAATTTGAATGATGCCTGAATGATTCTGTTCTCTCCTTCCCACACTTGGTGAAAAAATAACCAACTTGGTTCTGTAAATAACATGCTCTTTCTATTAAACTTGAGATGAAAGAAACATAGAAATAGTTTAACACAAAGGACAGTGCATTTTACCAAGGAGGTCAATGAATCAGTGATAGCAGTGTGGAAACTGATGAAGTTTAATAATGGGCCCCATCTTCGGAGCTAGGTGCAAATGGATCCTGAATTTAATCAAATCTGCTTTTATCATTTTCCTAGTGCTTTTGTGCACATTATTTTTATTTTGTTTTGCTGCTTATGAGAACCATTATATTTGTATATCACTTGTCAAAGCACATACACATTCATCTTCCATGTTGCCCTCAAATTTATCCTTTTTATGTTTATGATGGCTTATGGAGTTGTGATATTTGTGCTACAAATTTCATCATTACTTTTATGTGTCTCTGATACATTTTTGAGCCACTCATCCAATTTTGGCAAGCCATAAATACAATGAGAATAATAGTAAAAAATTTCAAATTTAACGAGCAATAGCACGCAGACCACATGAAAACATGTTTCTTAAGACAAAGAGCATATTGTTCAAACAGAAAATGATTTAAAACATAGCAGCTACCACAATGCCAGTAAGATGTGTTCTAGCTGAAACCAGCAATTATTAGACTATGGCCAAAACGGTTCAGACAAGGCATGTCTGACAGCCTACTCTATCAAAATTTAAGCATGCCACCATGTTTATATATTTTAAGAAAGATTGCTGCTTGAAAAGGTATAGGAGAAATGGAAATTGATCAAAAATGACTCCATGCAGAGGAAGGAACTGAGCAAGGAGAGAAGCAGGTGTTTTTTATTTGTTTGTTTGTTGTCTGCTTGTTTGTTTTATCCATGAGGAAAAAAAATAATAAGAGTGGTAGATTTGAAAGGTTGAAATTTCTATCACTCTACTCTTTCCTACTCACTGCATAATTTTGCTGCTCCTCTCCAACCCAACTCTTGATCTGAGTTGACCTTGGGACTTGCTTTTGGCCAGTAAAATGTAGAGGAGGTGATATTGGTGAATCCAGAGCTTCCCCTAGCCCCAGCCTTCAACATTCTCTGCTGCTGAAGCTCCCTGGTCTATGAGAAGAGTGCTGCTAAGTGAGCCACATGGCCCATCTGATTGAAGAATAGGACACTTGCAGTAGGATGAGACGTCAGCTGAGACCTCATGGTGGCCAGCCCTCAGGGAGACACAGAGGCCACAGCCAGAGAGGGAAAGCAGGTAGACCAGAGCGGGACCCACCCAACTTGCTGAGCTTATAGCACATATACAGGAATGAGCTGAGGCAGATAAAAATGAAAAGAGACCCCTTACCCCTAAATTTACACAATCCCAAAGTAGTCCAAGGAACCTGTTCAGGTATAAGTATAAACGGTTTCATTGAAGAGGAAACCACCTCAGAAAGTAAAACAAGAACTCGAAGGAATGAGCTGAGAGTGAATATAAACTGTTAACTAGGATTCTACTCAGAATGACCAAAATAAGGATGAATCAATTAATGCCCTTGACCTTAGGGTAAGGAGATCCTGTCTGGACTTCAGAATTGCTATGGGCCAACGAACACTATGCATCTCCTGCTTTTTACTGTTTTGGAAAAAGGAGTTTCTTTTGTGATTATTCTTTTCCTATGTCACCATTTTTAATTGGATATGCAATTTTCATCTCACATGTCTCTGGGTAACAAGGAGCCACATTCAAGAAAGTACACTTGAGGGATGATGTTCAGCCTGCACCTAGTCAACTTAGATAAGAGGATGATGTTTTACACAAAGGAAGGACATTAATTCTTACTGAAAGATGATAGATTTGTAGATTATATAATAATTCCTCCTAAAGGTACTGGAAGGTGACCTAGTTGCTTCTCATTTTAAGGTGAAGAGGTTATTCTGAGCCAAACTTGACCTCTTGTTTGTTCAATACAGTACAGTGGACTTGGTATCTCAATCCTTGGATGGCTTTTGGCTTCTATTTAGCATTCTTAGAATATAATGCTGTTCTGGGAGGAGTGAGAGGTTGGGACCTGTGATGCTCTCCCAGCTGAAGATCTAGAACCAGTCTCCAGGTATGATAGACAATACCTGGCCAATCCAGCAGAATCCCTCATGTGCACCCAACTCAACCTTATGAATGCAACTTAAAAAACTACAAACAACTTTTACAACTCTGTGACCATGTCAGTACAGTTGGTGTTTTAACACACATGAAAAGAAGTCAGACACTTTTCAAAGGAGCCGAGGAACTTGCCCTGGGATGTTCACACAGACAGGTGAATTTGGGGAACCACAGTCCCTGTCATCCTCAGATGCCTGAGCTGGCCTCTCAAATGGTCAGGTCAGCCCTTGACCACTAAGTCTAGAGGAGATGCAGGACATCTGAGTCACTGAAGTATGATCACACAGGGCTGGCAGAGTTTCTGGGCCAAAGAGATACTGTCCTCTTCTAGCCAGAGAGTCAGTAGGAAGATAGACAAAATAAAGGAAGTCAGAGAGTTTATCAAACTGCTGAATTTTCTCTAAGAAAGACCACAGAGCTGCTTTGTGGGAGGTGGCCGCTGATCTGGTCACTTTGATATTGGAGTTCGGGGAGCCAGAGGGAAAATGTCAATTTTGTCTCCCTTAAAAGCACAGTAGGAGCTTTTTCTGGGGTTCAATGCAATTTTGTAAAATTACCTCCCCTTCTGTGATTTTAGAGAACAGAAATTATATTTCTATTCATTAATTTTACTCAATACTAATATAGGCATTAAGTACAATCTCTTGTGAGAAGATTTTACATTTTTCAGTACCTTACTTTTCAGTGAGAACACATTGAATACATTTCACTGGCAATTTGAACTAGAGTCTCGATGAGATGGGCTACACTAGACCCCAGCATACTGATGTCCTGCCTCAGAGCTGCATACCTCTTCCTTCCCATATTTCTTCCTCAATAGGGTAAGAAGACATTTCATTTCCCTTTCCTCTGAAACAGTGTTGAAAGTTGACTAGGATTCCCTTCAGCAACCTCTGGAGTTGCTTTTTATTTATAGCAGGCAAAGAAATAGGTAGAAACACTATTTGTGACAAATGATAACAATTATGTCCACTTTTCTCCATTGAGATTTACAATATATATTCCATTTTGACTTCCTGCATCTTTGAATATATGTGAAATTGCCTCCATCTACATTTTGTTCCAAAATTGTGAATCTCATCATCTCAGTCACTCTTAGGTGGCCGCAGGAGTACTGAATGCTTTTTACTGGGAGGGACATTAGTCCCTGGACATGGAATTGTCAAGGTTATCTGAAGCAACTTTAGAGCAAAGTCAAAGACTTTTTCCTGTGGAAATTTACAGGGCATATTTCTAATCATTTGACTTTCTCAGAACCTTCAAGACAAAATACTGCATCTGACTATGTGTCATAGCACAAATGGGAGAACCAGGAAAATCATCACAAAGGACGCATGTAAATATTCTACCATAACACAGGTGCACCATTTTCTCTCTGCTACATTTCGTTCATGTAATGATAGTGTAATGACAGAGTGATCATAAATGAGAACGTCTAATAATTGACATCACACATGAAGAGTTTCTTTGTAGTAGATAGAGCACACATCATTCATTGAATTCACTATATAAATCTGCAAGCAGATATGATAGCCTATGGATAAGATGCTAACTTTACAGACTTTGAAATTATCTGGCAGCCTTGCTACATTTCACTTCAAGTGACTTCCTCCTCTGTTAAGTTCCCAGAGTCATTCTCTATTCTGTGATCACCAGGTCTGATTATTTAGTGATATATTGTTCTCCGTTATGATGGATGACCTAAAGAATTTGTCCACCCTGATAGAAACTGTTCAGAAAGATCAAAATAGAATTCCAAGAATGTCCCCAAGATTCCAGCAAAAGTTAGAATCCCTGCAAAAGCTATTCTATGAAATCTCCTTCCCTTGAGGGGCCTGGGAGATAATGGGTGTATCATCCTCTTGATTAAACTGGTTTTGTCAAAGGTATAGGCTAGTACTTCAGTGATGCACTTCATTAGAGAGCTTTGAGAATGGTAGTGAACTAGTGAAAATGCAGCAAAGTTTGTCACAAGCCTTCTTGGCCCTTTGTTCCCTGCGTCTGGTGATTGGATGTTTCTACCTCCTGGTACAGTAAGGGGGTTCACTTCATATTTTGGGGGGAACAGAACAGGTTAGAGAGTTCTTGCACCAGCTGTTGCTTAAGTAACTAATTCAAAACAATCAGTAGCCCAAAGACCTCTGCAGGAGTGTCAATCTAAATTTCATTTACATTAATTTTGTGATTGAAAAATACGTGAGCTATGGACAAAAATCCTTGATTTTCCTTTGTGTTCACACTGAATTATCGGAGGAACTTTGGCAAAGAGGGTTGGGACAGGGGACAGAAAGAGCTGCTGGGCCCTGAACATCATGATGCCTTAACGATCCCGGGGTTGGGGCGGGGAACTGTCATTGCCCAGTCACAGAAGCAGAGGGAGAAACCTGGCTGAAGAGGCATCAGTGGAGAGAACTGGGGGGCAGACAGAATGAACCAAAGGTGAACAATTTCAACGTGGGTTTGAAAGTGTCAGGTTCCAGGATGACATCATTGTTATTTCCTTATCTTGAGGAGGGAAGGTTTCCCGAGGACACTGTCCCTATATCAGAAGCCTCAAAGCGACATCTGCATCACAGCGATAAAATTATACAGGAGAAATATGTGTCTGGGGAGCACTGAACTATTTCATTTGGGGCTGGTTGAGCTTGAAATGGGTTTCAGAAAATGTGGTCCCATCCCTTACTTTGTAATTAGAAATAATTTATACACAGCTATTATAAATACACAAAAAACCACATCTTTTAATTGCTATCTACTTTATCCAATATACATAAAATATTACAGCTGAATCCTGCATTCCCCATTTACCCTTCACTATCCTCCCAATATATATCATGAGTATAATGAGATAATTACTAAAATACACCCTGGGGAATATTTTCTGCACCGATTTTATGCTCCGGGCTTTCTGTGTTTTGCTATTGAGGCTCACACCTGCAGAGAAAAACAGAAGGAAATTACCGCCTTGATATTACTTCTGAATGTTGTGAGCAGTTTAGATCAAAGTTTGACATTCGGAGCTGTTTAATTCTCTCAAGGGAAAGAGATTTCCCAGTTGAGAAGCTTCAAAAGTAAACCTCCACATCCCAAGTCTTTTTGAAACAAATCTAGAGCCTTTATAAGATTATTTTCAGATACCTTAGCACTTGTAGGGAGATAACGAAGAAATTGTTTCACTGAGGGCCTCAGGCAAAGATTCTGGCCAGTGCCTGCATTGCATTTTGTGTTTAGAAAGCATCAAGAGCACAGGAATGCTTTCTTCCATCAATAGCTTGATATCCCTAAAGGGGTGATGTTTGTGTATATTTTAATCCTGTGTTATTATACTAGCCCCCCCACATGTTTTGCAGAGAGCCTTCATGATGCTCTACTGTATTGTCTATTACGTTCAGAGATCACTCTAGTCATTTTGCAGATTGAAAAGCAAGATTTCAGCCTAGTGTGATCACTGATCCACCCTGGCAACCATGAGAAAAGAAAAACGTAAATTTCATTCATGGTCCTGGGATGAGTCAGTTGCAGAGTAGCTCATGTTCAAGGGAATAGGTTGCCGGGAGTAAGGAATACATTGAGGCCAAATAGCTAATCCTTTTTCAAGTACTGGTAAGTCAATATAATTAATACGAAAGACACTGGAAGATCATTTACATCCCGGGGATTTCAGGAGCATGAGGATTACAGAAGTTAGGTTCATGTGAAATGATCCAGTTGAAAATTAAGAAGGGGATTTTTGGAGATTTTATTGAAATCTTCTTGCCATTCATTGCCATAACTCTTTGAGAACAGTCTGCTTTGAGAAATTGATGCAATATCGTTCATTTAAAGACAGTCACGTCACAAGCACTTGTCCACGTGTTTGTTCACAGAAAGTCTATAACCCTCACAGGTCACAGCGTTACCCACATTCTACCGTCAGGTTTCTGAGGAACAGAGTTTCCTCTGAGGTCTCACAGCCAGCAAATGAGGCCAAGATTTCAGTCCACAGGGGCTGCCATCGGAGGTTACTGCTGTGGCATCGAAACTATCTCTTTTATGGATTAAGCCACAGGAAACTGCCGATAGTCAGAGAAGTTCACATATAGCAGCAGTGCTTCCCCGTGGCTGGAAGGCTATCACTACAACTGTCATGGCCGCCATTTTCCAATGTTAGATGACGTCGTTGTTGCTGTTTCGTCTCCTGTTTCGTAGACTTCAACTTGAAGCATAAAAATAACAATGTTTATTTAATCTATCTTTACTTGACTTAAGCTAAAGAGTCTGTGATTCCAAGTCTAGAGAAGTTTATTTAGCTTCTGTGCATATTATCTTAAATGTTTAGTCAGAGCAACTCAAATAGAATCAGAAACATTTTATTTATTTATTTTTAAGATTTATTTATTTATGCACACAAGAGCTGGGGTACAGACCAGGGGCGTGGGAGGTGAGGAGATTCACCAGACACAGAGTGGGGAGCAGAACAGGCAGAACTACTGAAACACACTGCGGAGGGGAGCTGCGGGCGAGGCAGGAGAGGTCTGCTGCGCCATGTGGGTCCCCTCCCTGGCCAAGGATCGAACTCGTGCTGCAGTGGCTGAGATGCTTCATAGTGTGGTGCTTTACCCCTTGAGCCACCAGGCAGGCCCCAAGATGAAGTTGTTTTAAAGACATTTGTCAAGCTTAGTTTTGTTTTGTTTTTTTTTTTTAATGTGTATTCACGAAAGAAATACCTGTGCACTGAAAATCACCCCCTCTCTTACTTTAAAAATAGAACAGTCTTGAAGTGTGTAATTCTAATCATAACATTTCTGTGCAAATATCCAAAGACAGTTGAATGTTAGCGAGAATTGTGTTTTTGGTTTTCTGAATAACAAATTTCGTTTTTTTTCATTTGATTGTTACATGAAATGTAGTCTGTAATGGCATGGAGGTAAAACCAATAGCAGATGGTATGATAGTGGTATCCATTTTTCAAGCAAAAATGTTTGTGATGTCCAACATTTCTTCCACATTCTAGTAATTATCAATCTTCCATGAATGCTAATGAGAAGTCAATACACTTTTACCTATTTTTTGTCAGTATTATTAATAACAAAGCAAATGTGATTCAACAACACATGGTATTTTATATTAAAAAACTTGTTTTTCAAGTATGTTTTTATATAATTAAAATCATGTTTTATATAATTAAAAGAATGTTTTTATATTCTTTAAAATATATAATATGTAAATAAATAATATAAAAACTTAAATATATATATACAAATATGTAACAGAGTACCAACTTACTGAAAGTCATATAAAATCCTCTGTAGTGAAGATACTTAAGACCTAATGCAGGGATAAGAATTCTGTACATACAAGTTAAAACATTAATGTAAGACAACAAATTGCTATCAACTACTCATGCTTGTCAAAAATACTATAACTTAAAAATCCTGCAAATTTTTGATTAATTATATAATATGGGAAATATCAGGGAAAAAGGTAGAAAACTTGTATGCTCAAGTGTAATATTTTGGTTATATACTTATATATGCCTATATATTTCTTCATGTAAGATAAATATATATTTTGTGACTATGGCATATGCATAAGATTTTGCATGTCGTTGACATAAGTTTGGTCAAATGGAGGATAAAGATAGCTCATAGGCTTACTTCAATTATAGTTGTGTTTTTTTTTTTAACATAGCAATTTATGATTTGTTGTAGGATTGTATTTCAGAATTAGTGGAGTGTGAGGGACTAGGAGAAAGAGCTGTGTGCACAGCCCTTCACCCCCCAGATCCTGCCTTCCTACCTCCTTAGCAAGGAGGAAGAAAAATGGGAGTGATGTAAATGCAAATATATGAACTTCCAATCCTTTGTTTGCCTTTGTTGCCTGAGTGGTTTCTGAAACCACTTTCTAAATGGTACCCTGATGCTGAGTGCATACCAGTGTCTAAAAAGTGAACCCAACCTTGGAAACTCCCCCAGAAGATTGTGGTTAAGGAAGTCTCATTCTCTCTGACCTAAAACACAGCAGTTCACAGCCACCCCTCAAACAAAGCTTAACACAGCCAAGCTGCCATCCAAATCATGCTAATGAGGTTGATTGAGAAATACACACAATTATATTCACTCATTTTCCTTACCCTGCTCCTTTTACTCTGATTCCTTTCATTGCTTCTTATCTGCCTGAATTACATTCCTCTCCTCTCCATTTAAAAAGCCTCTTAGAACATTTCTATTTCAGCAAGTGCATCCTGCTCACTACTTTAAGTTTGACTTTCCATTACATGCGTGAAAGGAAATCACAAACATCCATGTGAAATATGAAAAAAAATGTTAGGATATTTAATGTCAGAATTAAAACTGCTATTCTAACATGAACATCCACTAAAAGGAAGTGACTGGTGATTTTTTATGAAACCATTTCTCCGTTTTGAATGCCAGCTCTTTCTGTAACCAAACACTGTGTTATTTTGACCCTATTATTAAGAAATCTTACCCCCTTCCCACGTAGCAGATGGACTTGCTCTACAAGGAGGTGGGGGTGGGGGGTGGGGGGGTGGGGGGGGCATTCTTTGCTGGGAAGGAGATATTGTCAGAAGTCTTGTGTTTCCGGTGATTCACGCATGGACTTTCCAAACCCGAGCATCCTGTATTAATGCTAGACGACTTCACCCAGGCTCTGGATGTGTGTGGGGGTGAATGCTGGGCCCATCTGCAAACACTGGTCCCTGGTAATACATCTTTAATGGCAGCCGAGATGCCGCTGAGCTGACCCAAGCAGGCATCCATTTAGCTTTCTAGCTGCCATTTCCCTGGTTCTCAATGGGACCTGTCAGAAAGCTCTGAGGCAAGTGATTCTGGCTGTCAGTTTATAACAGTTTAAAGAAAATGAACTTCTCAGAAATGGAGCCCAACCAGTGATCACTTCTGATTTATTCTTTGCTGTGGCAGGTCACAGCTACACATTATTGCTTTCTTCATCAGCACCATTTTATCAAGAGGTTTAGTCCTAAACAAAGTGGTGCACATCCTGTATCACAACTCCTTCTAAGAAAATACTGTCACAGTTACAATACAAAGGGAAACACACACGGAGATATCTCCCTTTGGAGGTGAACGTGGGAGTTGTAAGAGTGCATTCATCATTTTATTTTAATTGGTCAATGGCATATCAGTGGAGGAGGCCAGGAAGGCCAGGGTGAAGTTCTCTGAAAACCAGGGTGCAAGTGGATTCTGCAGCAAACAAAATGAAATATTGATTGCCCTTCAAAAAGTAAGTTCCCCTAGTTTGCAGCAGATGCAATCATCTAGTGATTTTTTTTTTTAATTTGTGGCTACATTTGAAAGAAATCCTTCTTTCTTTTAAGTCTGTATGGTATTGATCATTCTTGTCTTGTTCCTTATTTCCAATGTCAGCTAAAGGCTTAAAAAATGAATTGTGAAAAAAAAAATCATGTAGCAAATAGAAAAAGGAGGTAAAACTTACAGGTGGAAAACATCTTTTAAATGAGCACATAAATTAAGACACTTTGTTTATCTAGAACTTTCCAGAAATGCAGTACTAGATCTCTCAGCACTCCCTCTGGTTGAGCTTGGTACTCAGAGCTCCTGGTTTCATACTGATGGCTGTTTTGCTACACCTGTCTTCACAGTGCATGGCGCGTGGTCCCTTCTTTGTGCCACGTGCATCCAATCCCGTGTGAAGACCTGTTCACTTACAGCTCCTTTTAATCCCCGTGCTTGGGGGATGTGTGAAGAGAGCAAGGAGGCTCCCCTCTGCAGTTAATATGACAGAGCTGTGCCCTCTGTTTCTGCTCTTCATCTATGGTGACATTTTCAACCCAAAGGAGACTGCCGATGTGTATAAAAGTCAGCATTTCCTGATGTTAAATATTATCAAGCTTTTTACTTCACGCTAATGCTTCACTCTGGTCCTTTTCTAAGCTCTGTGTACTCCAGCCAATGCACTTTCCCTCATGATTGTCTAACTAGCTGAGGACTGGTGTTGGTAGACATGGTGCGAAGAGAGTGTCCGTTTCCTCTGACTAGTGAGAGAGGCCATGATAGTGAGCCCCTGAAGAGCAGCTCACGAGCATGGCAGGGACGCACGACTCTTCTGATTCACCTTCAAACCTGGGAACGTTTTCTTCTTATTAGAACTAAGCTAGGCCGGAGGTATGAATGCACTACCTGTACTCATGGCTTGAAAATAAAACACTAGAGTAGAACCACACTGGTAAACACCAGCTGCTTGAAAATTAGGACGACATTTGCCTTTTTTTTAGGAGAAAAACAAAAAGGAAAAACAGCCCTCTCTACAGCACTGGTCTAAGGCACCTTCAGCCTGACAGCTTGCAAAGACTCCTAGTTAAATACCCAAAACCAGGGTGCGTTGGCACCGGATGCGGGTCCAGCTCCCGCCTGGCTTCCCGTGGGAGTGAGAGTCTGGCTCCTGCGCAGCTGGCTGTCCGTCCCTGCATGGCCCTCAGACAGATGACGTGCGTCTGCATGGTCCCCAGGAAAGAAATGTCACACCAACTCAACAAAGGGAGGCTAATGGCTGAAGATGGAGCGTGTGCTCAGAATCCTAGAATACATTTTTTTTTTTTGGCTGAGATGCATCTTATTGGTAGATCTCTTTCCTTTTAACTAAGGGGCACCTCATTAAATATACCACATAAGCACATGAGTGATATATAATACACACTGAGTACACATAAGGAATACACACACATATGTATGGCATCACACATTTTATAGTATTATCTGTTCACCATCATTTTCCACATTTTAAATATATATAATAATTCATACTAATATTATGGTCCCAGCTAAGTGGTTGCAAACCAAGCTTTGAATAGTCTTTATTCCTTTTCCAACAGGAATCATTTGGTATCCAGCATTAACCACCAACTCTTTCAGGTGCTTTGAAAGTACAGACTTGGGAGTGTCCTTATGGGAAACTTGACCAAGCCTCACCTTGGACCTCGGAAATATATATAAATGATGATGTTACCTAACATGGTGTTGCAATCTCAGCAGATGTGTAGCCAGGAAAAATGTTTTTAAAAGATGTATTTTTTACAAAAAAAAAAAAATCCAAAACAACATTTGAGGAAGTTGTCAGCAGGGATCCTTAGAATGAAGACAGGCCCTTTGGAACCTGAAGTGGACTGATTGCCTGTGTCAGGAAAGGCTTCAGTGGTTCCTCTTTTTTTTTTTTTTTTAACTTGTTTGAAATGGAATTAAGAAAAACTCATTTTGAATGAACCCTTGACCTTTTTCATGGCTTTACTTTTGAAACACCATAAAAAAATGTCACAACTCTGACTATGAGGTTTGAGGGACTTCGGAAGAATCTAGGAGTTGACAGACACACACACGGATGAGGGAGCATCACGTTGGGGCTGGGCAGTGCCCGTAGCGGAAGGACCAACGGAAATTGGGGGAAACCAGTGCTGGAGACGATTGCAGAGAGAAACATGCACCATCTTGTCATTCCTCTGAATTGGATTCTTCTTTCTCTTCCCTTCATACCATGAAAAGTCAAGCCTAGAGGTAGTTTCAGTTTTGACTCTTCCCAAAGAATTCCCTCTTTTACATTTTTACCATAAAAACAGATGGACTCCACCACACTAGCAGAAACTATTATCATATTATCAATGTGTTTATACAAATAAGACACTTTGGTCCAAGAAAAAACTCCTTAACAAAAGACTTTATGATATTTGTAAAGAGAGGAAGGCATCAAACAAGCCCACCTCTTGGAGACTCCTTGCAGGAAAGGTTGACTTTCAGAATCTAGGAAAGCAAGAGATTCCAACAGCGTTTTGATGTAGTACTTCCCTTGATTTTCATCCAAGTGTCATTTCATAACTTTCCAACAGGTGACATTTGAACATCCATCCTTTAGCCCTGTGGAACAGACAGAGGTGTTTGGGACTCAGATTTCAGGTTGTACCTCAGATGTAAATAGCTTATTTCCTAAAATAGATTCTTCACTTTCTTCTTCTTTTCTTCAAATTATTGTCATTTTTAGCACTTCTGTTTCGAGAGAGGCCACTGGCCGACTATTCCAACATTTATGCGATTCATTGATGGACTGAATGAGATGCTTCTGGATAGTTAACATTTTGATGGATTTTTGTAACCGTCATTTCTCTCCGTTGTGAGTGTGACACTCACATTTGGAAAGTCTATCCAGAGTAGCACCTAGTTTGGGTCTCCACTAACACAGATGTTCCAGAATGAAAGGTTGGCCACAGCCACAAAGAAACACATTGAAGTAGAAATTGTTTTTGAAGGATCAGCAGGGTGAGGGCTCATTCTCATTTCCAGTCCTCTTCGGAGAGACAGGATATTTAGGGTTTTATGGCCCATCTTGGGCTACATCACATGTGTTTTTGCTACCTCTGAGCTGAACGCCACAAGATGTTCATTAGCACTGAGTCAGGAGGCAAGCGGGCCCAATGTCCTTCCTGCTTTGTCTTCCCACCTGGCCTGAGTTTCCAGGAAACCTGGGAAGAATTATGCTTTACAATTGAGGTTGTGTCTAAATTGGTGGTTTAAATTGAAATCTAAACAAAGCCTTTTTAATGTGAATTTTTCATAACTGAGACTTTCAGCTCTTGCCGTTTTCCCTATAAACATCAGGGAAAAAACTTATTTCCCACTTGGACAAGCAATGTATATATAAAGTTAAAATTAAGGAGAAACTGTGCAACAAAAATTGAAGTCTAAACTAAGAATTCCATAGAGTAGTACAAATGATAGTTGTATTAAAAAGTGATAAGCTAATAGTTTTTATTACTTACAGATTGACTGGGAAAAACAGTGATCTTCATAAATTAAAAATGTACTTTCATTTTGAGTTGCTTTAAAAAGACTCTCTAAGGAAGACAGAAAATAAAGATTTTTTTTTTCTTAAATACATATGACTTTATATTTTTTAGTATTCATTTGTGTCCTATTTCCCTCATTGGTATGTTCTTAAAAATTTTAAAGATAGTATTTGCTATAATCATTTCAATGGATAAATTGAAATATGTCCTGATAATGTAGGAAAAACTGTGCATTTATATTGATGAACTCATGCTCTATAAGGAAACAAATGATAAAATTATTGTAATCAAGTAACAATGCAATGATAAAGAGAGACATTTCTTTACAAGTGATGAAATTTAGTGGGGCAATTAGGAAGATATTATTTAATTAGCAAAAAACCCCAAAATACTTCTATATTTAATGCCTGTTGGATAGTAAGTTCTCAAGGAGAACTAGTTCAGAATTGAACCTTGTTTATTATGAGAGAAGTAATTTTATAAAAGGCATGTGCTCTAGGTAAGATAATATAACATGTTATAGCAAGTTCTCAAAATGGTCACAAATGAAGTTATATTTATTAACGTGTGGCTTGTCAATACATGTGCAGTCACATAATGTATATACAGAGCAGAATATCCTTGAACTTAAAGAAACTTACCAAAACTTCCATAGGAAAATGGGCACTTACAGAAAGGGCTGTTATTTCTCCAACTGAATGCAATGCATTCTGCAGAGAACACCAGAAAAAAAATTATTTTTATTTTATTATTGTCAAAATAGGCTAGAAACTACACAAGTGATCTAATTCACAAAATATTTAATAATGAAATAAATGCTTATCGACACTGTGAACACATATTTTATAATTAACTTATATGGGATAAGGTCTCCAATTTCTGTTTTAGTTAAAGGGGATTTGTTAGTGACTTAATATAAAATATTTGGTTTCATGATCATGAAAAACCTTTATGTTAAAATAGGCACTAAAGCTATCATTGATACTCTTAATAAAATTCTTAGTAACCTGCTATTTTTATTAGGACAGAAGTCCACAAATTGGAAATCACATGCCTAAAATAATAAATACAGACATACATAACTTAAAATGTATTTTACTAATTTTAAATTTGTTGTCACATAATGGCTTGGTTAATTTGATGATATTAGAAATGATAATTCACATCACAAAAAACCCAAGAATTTAACTTTCTCTGTAACACTTACTAGAAGACTTTCAAAGTGTTGATCATTTCTTGGTTTAGGTTCTTTATAAGTTCAATGCAGCTGTGTGTTCGATTGGTCTAACAATAAATTTTGTCTACGGAGACTAGAAGTTCTAAATTTCCTGAAGTGTATTTAAAACCACTTGATTCCATGGAGTTGTTTAAACCACCTTGCATAACACAGCTGCTCATATTATTAATTTGTTCATCATGTCCCATGTATAGCTATCGATGGGTAAAAACTTTAAAATTCATCCAGCATCGCAATGAGTAGGGTCCAATTTAATGGGTAGAAATAATGTATTTCAGTTCCCTTCTCCCCAAGAAAAGAAGTGGGTTGTATTATTAAGTGTAAAGCTCCTGGACCTGGAAAACAAGAGTGTGAAAGCCCTTGAAGAGAGTTGTAACAAGCTTGTAAGTTTCCCCTGCCCTGCCTTTTCTCCCCATGCCTCTTTGTTGCAGAGGATCAGCTAGCATAATTATTTTTAGGGCTGTGGGAATTCCGGTGCAACTCGGTGTGAACACAGCCTCAGAAGAGTCTTCTTTTTTTCTTTAATACTGTCTTTGTAATAAAGTGTACTTGCTAGAAAATATTTATGTGAAGAATACTTTACATTGCAGCTTTCTTAGAAGTAAAGTTTAAACTGTCATTGATTACCATGGAATTAAAAAGTATCTAAGTCTGATATACTGCATAATCTTTCTTTTTAAGGCCCATAACAAATAACTAAACACACAGCTAATAAATTAAGCACTCGTTTCCTTTAAACATATTTTACACATTATTTTTCAAAAAAAAAAATCAGAGCTGGATAAGAAACATATTGTGATTGGTTGATACAGCTTTCCAAAGAAATATAGGGTGCAAATGTATAGGTATTTTCAAAAGAAATCACATGGTACCAAATAAAGAAAGAAATTGTATAAATATTTTATTAATGTCTTATGGTTTTAGACCTCTCCTGTTGTACAGACAAAGTGAGTAGCTGACTCATGCTTTATATTCTTCCATAATAGCTCCTCTGAGCATTTATTTTCAAAACTCCACTGAGAATGGGAAAAGCTCACCAGCTACAGCATCGTGCATGTGAGAGGCTCAGCTTTGAAACCCTGTAGGTGACTGAAGTGAGAATTAAACCTGCCGAGTTCCGAAGGCTCACACATTTTTATATCCCCCTTCAAAGCTTCCAGTGATGGCAAGAGCTTTCCATCCTTGTGATATAATTAGTTGCTTTAATTTTAGGAATTTAAAGAACAAATTAGTCTTTTATACTGTGCTCACAAAAAAGAGCCTTAGCTGGTGTTATTTTGTTTGTATAAATTTATGCAAAAAGGTAGGCAACTGAAATGGGCATCTATTTTATTTGCTTCTAACTTAAGTGGGAATCACAATAACCTAATTAATAGTAGCTTCCTGTTAAGTAGCTGAAGGCATTTTGAATGTTAATATACTTTTAACTGAAGTACTCATAATAATTTTTCTTTTACAAAAAACCCCAGAAAATTATATTTTTATAAATGAATAAAGGGACTTTGTAGAATATTTCATATCCTCAATGAGATAATAGTGTTAACCATTTTACTCTTTTGGCATGCTCTTTGGATACTAAGCTGGTTTCACAAAGATATTTTTAAGTAGAGACATTAAATATGAAAAGGTAATCATCCAAAGTAGATACATATCGTATTACTATCAAAAATAAGATCTACATAATGACTTTGAATTAATTACCCAAACAATATAGGGGGGATATTTTGGTTATATTAACATACATGTGAAATAATTTTGTCAATATTTAATAATATTTTAACTTACTTGATAAACTTCTTGACTTTATATGATAAACTATCTTGATAGTTTATGCTGATATCTGAGTTGTTTTTTAAGTATACTGCTTCCCTTTTTCCCCTTGATTTCTATTATCCGTAAGGGGTAAAATTATGGGGTGAGGGGTAAGTGAAGAAAAGTAGGACCATTCCCCCATGCTGTTCCCTTTTTCTCAAAATCCTCCATTCTTCTCCACACTTGTTGACAATCTCCTAAAAAAAAAAAAAACATGAATTTTATGAAATATAATTTTTCTTCAGTTAGCTCCACTTGACTATATTTGCTTCTTCACTCAGGTCATCATCCACTTTAAATGTTTAACTTTTTAAGTAAACTAATATTTAGATATTAGATATTTCAGGTTCAAGTCAATGAAGCTTTGCCAAGCTCATCACACCCCCACATCCGCAGCCTCCCCATGAGCAGTGTCCAGCTGATGGTGCCTGTGTCACAGCCCATCAGCCTGCATCGTCCATCCCAAGCCCCTGAGCCCATCGTGACATGGGGTCACTCTTGGGGTTGCGCCATCTGTGTATCTGGCAAAGATAAAAGGACATGTCTCAAATGTGGTATCATAAAAGGTTTCCACTGCTCTGGAAAAGAAAACCGCTATACTCAAAAGGGTTCCTTTTAGCATTATAACTTTCATTTTCCAGCCATGAGCTTCACAGATTAAAAAACACGATCACATCAACATTTAGGTGAAAACAGCACAGCTTAGGCTCTCATGGCATACACATTAAAGCTGGACTCACAGACATTCTCTGTGAGAGCTGAAAGAACTCTAGTGGCAAATAACCAGTTTTTTCATGTTGTAGATCAACACTCTGAGCTGGTTAAGAGCAGAGCTACATAAATAAGCTGATCCAGTATGTGACCAAATATTTCAAAATGATTCCTAGATTTTTGCTTTTCTTATATAATCCTTTAAATCTTAGAATAACACATGTCTGATCATTATATTTTTATATATATATCTATTTTTGCCAGGCTAACTTTGGCATAAATTGCTACTTATGCACCATGCACATCTTTATACAATGTAGATAAAGAGGTAATTTAATGCAATGCCTTTAATAAAATGGGTTATCATATAGGTAGAGAAGATAATAGAAATTTCTAGGCTACAGATGGAAAAGCCCCATCCGGTCACTTCATCTCCTCAGTAATGAGGGTTTTTTGGTGTGTCTTTTTCCTTCTAAAGATTATCCTTTGAATAATTTGACTAGTCTAATTTCAAAGTGATTTGTGTGATGACATCATACACATCTTCAGAAGGTATTTTCTAAAGCCTCCTAATTTCTTTTACAAAGTAGTTTCCAAGAAGATATTTTACTGCTCGTTTTCTTTCCAACTAAATGTACCTGTCCCTCCAATATGATTTCAGCGTAATCTGAGCCACCACTGAAACGTGATCTTACTCTTCTGTCTTCTCAATTTAGTGACTTTTCTTTAGCAACCTTTGACTATGTCTAGGTCATTGAAGCACCTAAAGCATTTCAATTTTTTCATGTTTTAAAAAAACTCTAAGAAGGTTCATAAAATTTAGGAAAGACATCCTACTGGATGAATCAGAGCTTTAAAGCTTTCGAAAATTTTGACACCGTAGCCTTTTTGATAAACTAGTCATTGTGTATAAAGTGATAAAACTTAAAAAAAAACTATAAATATGTAGAAGGTATTTTCCATCAAGCACAACCTTGTACAAACCGAGTCTAGATCAGTCTCTAAGCTACTATTTTTAAAAGAACCTGATGACCCCTCACAGGTGTGTTACAATATCATAACGACTGCATTTTACCCTGTGCATCAGGATTACATATTTGGCTGGTCATGTTGTGTTTCTCAAGTTGAAGTTTCTCACAGATGAGGAAAAGAGAGGAATGAAGGTCTGTGTTCCTGCAATAAAATGAGGGATTTATTGAAATACAGCTCCTTTGTTTGGGCTTTAAATTCAATACAACTTTGTTTTTATGACAAGAATAGATTGTGGTGAAAGATCTGAACAAAGCATACATATTCGCAAAGAAGAAACAATTTAGTAGAACCCGGACCACCTTGGGTGGTCGAAGCTTTGCCCTGGGCAGAGCGTCTTCCCAGCTGCCCACCTGCCTGCGCGGCTCTCTCAGGCTGAAGACATTTAGGCACAGGCCTGGCCTGGTGCTGTGTTTCAAGTCAGGTCAGCACACGGGCAGGAAGGAGCAAATGCGTCTTGTCCATGCGCCGCGCCCTGAGGTCGCCTGCCAGGCCGCGGGCCGCTGCTGGGGAGGCGAAGCCAGACACCCTCCTTACATGTATTTACTCTTTTAAAATGATATTCTAATTTAGTTGATGCTATACAATGTATTTAATAGTAGGGTTGACTATCAACATTATTTACAAATGCACTAAATGGACTTGAGCTCTCCATTCAAATGTCCAGTGTCTCCCTGGATTTCTACGAACCTCAAGTTCACTTATTTTTTAAAGATTTCTTTATTTATGCATACAAGAACTGACTGGGGTACAGGCCAGAAGTGAAGGGATGGAGGATTCACCAGAGACAGAGTGGGGAGCAGAACAGGCAGATGCACTGAAACACACGGCTGAGGGGAGCAGCGGGGAGGCAGGAGAGGTCTGCTGTGCCATGTGGGTCCCCTCCTGGCCGGGGATCGAACTCGTGCTGCTATGCCACGGATGCTTCACAGTGCAGCGCTCAGCCCGCTGCGCCACCAGGGAAGCCCCCAACCTCAAGTTTAAAACAAATAAACTGATGAGTGGCATCAAGGCCTGCTGGCCTCCAGGAGCACCAAAGGCATCTGCACCTTTCTGTCCTTCATTTGTGGTTCTACTGGATTCACCAGGGGTGCTCCAGAGAGGAGTCGGCACGGGGTGCACTGAGGAACCAGGGTCTTCAGGGCAGCGCCTCGCAAGCACATGGGGGTCGGAAAGAAGGGAACTCCGAGCCTGGGGCTTCTCTGGACTCGGGACAGATGAGCAGGACGCGCGAGGGGAGGGGAGGGCATTACTGTGCGCGGGCCGCCTGGGCTCGCTGCTCCCAGAAACCGCCAAATGACTGACTGTGTGGGGGGGAAGGGCATGATTTTAGGGCGCACACATTCAGCCCACATAAAACAACACAAAACCTGCGTGTTCATAAGACGCATATCTACATCATAAAGATATATGAATATTGAGAACTATTTAATGGAAAAGTGTACAGGCACAGTGATGAAAGTTGAGGGATTTGTGTTAATGTAAGAAAAAATAACTGAATAAGGACTGCGAGAAGTCAGTTATCAACAAGTTTATGCTTGGGAAGAGGTGTGTGTGTGTTTGTGTGTGTGTATGCACTCATGTGATACATATATTTATACCTAAACAAATTCAGAATACAAGTTACATTTTTTTTGCACTAAATTTCAAATCAAACGTGTAGGTAGAAATCAGTCAGGCTCTCACTGTTGCTATAGAGCTCACAATTGAAAAAAAAAAAAAAAAGAGTTAAAAATTGAGAGGTCAAACATCCAGGCTTCCCTGAGGACTAGGGGTGAAGTCTCAAAACTATCATCGCTGCTGTGGTCTGAGTTCCACTCCCGGCCAGGGAGGGACCCACAGGGCGCAGCAGACCGCTCCTGCCTGGCCGCTGCTCCCCTCAGCAGTGTGCTTCAGTCGATGTGCCTGTTCTGCTCCCCACTCTGTCTCTGGTGAATCCTCTCATCCCTTCACCTCTGGCCTGTACCCCAGCTCTGGTGTGCATAAACAAATAAAAAAATAAATAAGCAAAAAATATTTTACCAAAACAAAATACATAAATAGAATAAATGCTGATGTGGCCATCCTTAAATGAACCAGAAAGCAGTTACACCGATAATACTCTCAAAGACCAAAGCGTATTCATTGAAACAATAGGTATTATTGGTAAATTCCTGGAGCAGACAATGACAAAAATAAGAGAAAGCACAAAAAAAATTGTAGGTAACAAGGAAAATGTGGGACATTTTCACAGAAATTGCCTATGTTGCAAAGATCATAAGACGATATAAGAACTATTTCATGGTAAAAGCTAATTTAAATACTCTGAAAAATATATAACTCACAAAAAACAAGTTAGTAGGAAACAGGAAGCTAAAGAGTAAAGTAATTATTTAAGGAAATGAAACCATAATTGATATAGACTTTCTCATATCCAAATAGTTTAAGTGACAAACTCTACCAAATATATGAAGAAGAAATAACCAAAAAATATTCAGTTTCTTCCAGAAACCAGAAAATGAGGACTCAATCTTAAATTTTAAAAGGTCAGAATAACCATTATTCTAAATATTAATAAGAATGTCGACTTTAAAGAAAACTAAAGGCCAAGCTCATTCATAGACACAATTGAAAAAGTGGAGAGAAAATATCAATGAACTAATGCCAGGAATATATAACTAGAATAATATATCACAGAAAGATTTTTGCCACCAACAATTCAAGGCTACTTTACTTTCAAAAATTCTATCAATTTAGTTTTCTCATTATTAAAGAGAGAAATATGATATGGCCATTTTAACACATGAAATTGGAATCCAAAAAATAAAACAAAAAAAATCACATAGACCTGATGGAATATTTTATAAAGTAGAGAAAAAATAAAAACTTTCCATGCAATAAAAAATAGCTGAAAACCGGGCCTCCATGGTGGTATAGGGGTTAAACATTAGCCTATGAAGCTATCACCAACCACAGGGGCCTGAGTTCAATTCCTGGCCAGGGAGGGTACCCACAGGACACAGCAGACTGCTCCTGCCTCGCCCGCTGCTCTCCTCAGCAGTGTGTTTCAGTGGATTTGCCAATTCTGCCCCCCACTCTGTCTCTGGGGTATCCTCTCACATCCCCTTTCACTTCTCTGGACTACATCCCAGTTCTTGTATGCATAAATATTTTTTTTTAAATAATTTTTTAAAAGCAGCTGAAAACACTGTTGCAAACAAATTAGTAATTGAATGCTGACATTGCTCCTTTGAGCTCATCGGCGTGACTGTGTTCAGGAGAGCAGAGCTGGCATTGTGGTCCAGAGGGGCAGTAAGGCAAATACTAGGAAGTGTGAGGCTTGAAAAAGAAATAATAAAACCAGGAGTTATTTGTGGATGCTATAACTTTGTCCCTAAAATATTCAAAAGAAACTACAAGATCATATTGGAATGTAAGTTATTTTAGGAAAGTTATTAAAGGAACAGTTAATAGTGGAAATTCATTATATTCCTTCATGCCAAAAGTAAGAGTTAGAGAAGGCAAAATGTCCAAGAGATAGCATTTATACAATTAAATAAAAATAACAATAACAATAAGAATGACTAGGGGTAGATCTAGTGAAAGTGGGTACTATTTCTATCCAGAAAAAACAAACAAACAAAAAACAATAGCCACCATTGCTAGAAATGACTGATAACCTAAATGAATGTACATGGAAGAAAGATGATTTTGAGTGAGGTAATTTTCCCTGCTATGTTACATAAATTAAAATAAACCCCAAGTGCCATCTTGGTGAGCCATGCAAGCTACTTCTGAAATACAAATAAAGAATGGGCAAGAAAATCTTGGTGAAGATTTAAGTGGAATCTATAGTGATGTGGAGATTTATTATGGCAGATAAGCGAGGATGGCATTAGTGTGAAGACAGGCAACTGAATCTCTAAAACAAAACCACTATTGTAGATACACCCAAGACATATTGATTTAAGGCAAATCTGCAAAAAGTAAATGCTGAGGCAGAATTCTCACGTGAAAAAATAAAATAGAAATAATCTTTTCATATACTATATGAATAACTCTAGTCTCGTGGATTGAAGTTCTGAATATGAGATAACATATTCCTCAGGTAGTCTAAGTGAGATTTGTCAAACAGGAAAACCAGACACTTACCAGAAGAAATAGACAGATCAACTGCATCACTTTACCAATAAGAAATTCTGTTCATTGGAAAGCAACACCAGCAAAATGAACTCAAATTAGAGTGAAAGTAGATATCTCAGAATATAAAATATCAAGCAGTGTATAATCATGTAAAATAAAATACCTAAACATCAATGAGAAGATAGACAACCCAATTTAAAAAAAATGTATCAAAAAATTTCAACAGACACATTGTAAAGGAGTAAATCCAACCAGTCATTATGCATAAAAAGAGGTGTTCAACCTCATTCGTTCATCAACAGGGAAATTCAAATATTAAACACTGCCTCATCTATCAGAATGTCTAAGATTAGGAAGTCTGACGGTATTTGGTGAGAATGCAGTTAGAGTTTTCCTTTTCATGCATTGTGGGAAAGAATTTCAGTTGCTATAATTACATTAGAACACTGTTTGACATCAAACTAAGTTGCAGATAAGCTTATCCTATGAGCTAGTAACTGTACTCATAAGTGTAGAAGTAGGAATGCAGGCATATGAGAAGTGTTATCTACAAAGCAGACATAGTTTGAAACAACAAATAATAATAATAATAACAACTAAAGAATGCAAA
Source organism: Galemys pyrenaicus (assembly GCA_019455555.1). Taxonomy (NCBI): domain Eukaryota; kingdom Metazoa; phylum Chordata; class Mammalia; order Eulipotyphla; family Talpidae; genus Galemys; species Galemys pyrenaicus. The sequence goes on from JAGFMF010011662.1 coordinate 6,630,144, forward strand.
GGCTAGCCAAGTAGAAAAGATAATGAAATATTAGCATAGCCACAAAGTGTGAGATGGGTCATAATGGAGCATGCTAAATATAGCCAAAAATAAAATATGAATCAATCTCACAAACAGAATGCTGAACAAGACTAGTCTGATAAAACAATAGATGTGATATTATATTATACTGGATTTTTCCATTTGTATAAACTATGCAACATAATTTGCATATGGAGATTCCTATTTTAATGGTAAGAAAGACAATAAAGATGTGAATAAATAAATAAGATAAAGACAACAAAGTGCAGGATAGTGCTGTCTTCAGGTAGAGACCATGGTTTTTAGAAAGGTTACTGTTCTGCTCTTTTAAGGGGTTACCATTATCATTTCTTGACTCACGAATGCAGCATGTTATATCATTGTTCCATTCTATGTATGGACTTCCGTAGAAGAGAGAAAGAATACAGGAGTCACTACTGAGGAGTTAACCCGTCCTGTGTGGACTGCTCCTGAGCTTTACTTTCATTTACCCACCCAACAGACATGATTCCAGGTGGGTTCGAGTGCCCGGTCTTCAGTTTTGGTATGAAGCAAACACAGAGACAGATTCTGGAGGAACAGTCATTCTCTGCTAGGAGCAATTAAGAGGGAAGAAGCGTTGGCCAGGAGGGTTAGGCTCCTGGCTTAATGATTCTAGCACAATAGCAGGGTCTGGGAAAACGAGGCTACAGGTGGGACTCAGAATGCTGCAAGCACTAACTACCAGCGTCAGCCACTGTTCAGATGGGCGCCAGCTGTCAGTGTTGGCAGACGTGTGCCTGCCAGTGGCCCATGAGATAGATGCTGAGTGAATGATACGTGTTAACCTTTCTTTTTCCTCCTGTACCTGGACTGAACACTTGAACTGAGCTCATGTCAGGTGGGCTGGGGGATTGATTTTAAAGGAAGGACAAGACAAGGTCTACCTGCTCAAAGGAATATGAAGAGCTTGAGCAATGAATCCATAGGCAAAAAAAAAAAAAAAATAATAATAATAATCCTATGTGTGCTTCCTGTGGGGACTCTTTCTCCCTTTAGACCCAATTCTTTATTAGTGAGCAGTGAGATTTGATCCCCACTTCTTCTGGGACCTCTGTGTGCTGTCTGTTCCTGATCTGCTCTGTCTCTGGACTGTGGTCTCCTGACGCTCTGCACGGGGATGGAGCTACTGGTATTGCCCATAAGCCCGAGTGACTCAGCTCTGTGGGAAGCTGGCATGTATCGAGCGTCTATTTCAGGCTTGTTTTGGATTCTGTGACTCCTCGAAAATCCATGCCTGGCCAAGTGATCGACACATGAGGGCGAAACTCACCAAGAACGTCCTCCATATAACTTGGACTCAATATCTATATTGAGCGATGATATGAATAAAGATATGAATCAAGACATAATGAGCAGTCAAGATAATACCCCACTCTCTATCTCCACACATGTGACTTAACTTATTAAAAATTAGTAAAAACCGTGTAGAGGGTAGATGTCGGTGTACTATTTTTCCTAGTATTCAAAATTAAATTTATTATAAGTGCTTAATCAACGATCACATGTAGAAGTACTCAAGGCTTGTACCTTTTAATGCAATATAAGCTAATTCCCACAAAGAGAGGTAAAGGTCATAATAATTTAATTTGGTCGAGGAGAACAATTCAGGCTCTGTTCTGCACAAATGGAAGTCAGGAATGTCGTTCCTGTGTCCTACTGAGCCCTGACTCAGAGACCCCTCCATAGACCCTTGAGTCCTTCCAGAACCTTGTACAAATCAAGGTCACGCTTTGTCTTTACCCAGGAGGGGTGCGGAGACATATGTTTATGCAGACGAACTGAGCTCAGCTGATCACACACCAGGAGTCCAGTGTGCCCAGATGCCCTCAAGAGAGGCTTCCTGAAAATACTCACCAAGTCCACCCTAGAAGCTTCACTTCAAAATAGTGAAACACCTTTAAATACCTTTTTCCCTGGCCTGTTCCATAGTTTCATTGATAACTTGACAATTATACACTGACAAGGAAACCTGTTTTTCTTTTATATACATGAGAAGAATGTATTCAACAATGTAGAATTAAAAGAATAGACACAGATTCTTTAGTACTCGGGCGACAAGTAAATACTTGGTCTTACATTTTGTTTTTCTTTGTTCATCAGATGTTAACATTTTCTATATTGTCCTTCAAAAAATAAACAAGTATAATTATTCCAACAAATTCCATCTTGATCATAATTCCAACTCTGTCTGGAAAAGAACAAGATTCAGATACTGTTCCATGAGAATAGAAATAAAATATGAGGCAATTTGAATTTAAATGTTGTGTATTTATTTAGGTATAGTCTGACTTATCCCAAGGGCTTATGAAAATTTATGTGGCTCATGAGTGAAAAAGAAATTGAGAAAATTTAGCAAGAAAACAAGCTATGAAAGTAAGTTGGAGCTAGGGAAAATTTGACATAAAATGCTAGGTGTGGACTTGCTAAGTGTGGGCTGAAATCTTGGCTCCAAACTCCCTACAGATCAAAGCCAGAGAAAAACACAAATACATGATTCATAGTGCCCAGTGAGGGGAAAACAAACAGATAGGTTGCCGGGAAAAGAAAAGCAACTTTCTATACTTCTTCAATGCGAGAAATTTCCCCGTAATCTTTCTTCTTAAAAAGAAAACATGCATGGAAGTGTAGATGTGGATATATGGCTACATATGATATGGGAAATATCCACAAAAACATTTGTCATAAAAACAAACCGAGTAAGGATTTAAAATGCTATTGCAGATGTAGAAAACAATATGGCAAGTACTCACAAAATTAAACAGAATTGCCATATAAACTAGAAATTCCACCTCGGAATAGGAACCCAAGAGAAATGTAAGTTGACATTTAAAACAATATTTGTATACTCATGTTCAAAGCAGATTATTCAAAATCACCCCAAAGAAGAAGCAACCCAAGTATCCATTCACAGAGGAGTGGATAAACACGAGGAATACTGTTTAGCCTTTAAAATGGAGCGAAATTCTGATACTTGCTAGAACAGAGATGAATGTTGAACATATTATGCAAAGTGAAACATGTCAATAAGTCAATACAGTAAGTCAAATAAATCAATAAGTCGATACAGTAAGTCAATACAAAATAACAAATATTGTATAACTACACTGAAATAATGTACTGGAGAGAGTCAAATGCATAGAAACAGGAAGATTAATGGTGTGGCCATGGACTTGGGATGGGGCTATCAGGGAGTTCATGTTTAAAGGGGACAGAGTTTCAGTTGGTGAAGAAGAAAAAATGCAACAGTGTGAGAATGGGCTTGATGCCCCTGGAGGATACCTCAAGAATGACAAATTGTGTATGATGTGCATTTTACTGCAATGAAAAGCAATATGAATCTTTCAATGTTGCCTCTTCTAGCATCCCTAGATCTAAACTAGGCATAATGTGTAAGATGGCATTCACTGGGAACATTTCTATAAGGTCAGCCGTGCAACTAGCTAGAGGGCTGTCAGATAGGCTGACTCTATAGTGTCCATCTAGCCATGTTAGGGTGATGGTGTTAGAATTGATTGTGGATATGTGTGTTTATTCACTGCTTGCTGATGGTGTGGAATAGAGAATAGGTCTCAGATCTCTGCTTCCTTCTCTCAGCAATGATTCCAGATGCACTTCTGGAGAATCCTATAGCTCCAAGAAACCATGACTCTCATCAAGGCGTCTTTCTGGAAATCATAGTTGCGTTACCTTGAGAATTTTGGTATCAAATATATCAACATAGAGAGAGCCATGTCCACTTTTTAGCGAGTTAGAAAGCGACACTCGCTCTGCAGCACCCACACCGTCCAAACCGAATGTGATGTTTTTTGGGTATTGGCTTTCTGCTGAAAGGCCAGATTAGACCCTTTTAATTTAATCAAAGAGCTTTTCGTGGAAATGGGAGGAGCTGCGCAAGTTTGTTCATGGTCCAGAAAAACCCTTAATTGGGCCTTTTGTTCTCTCCATACCACTCAGACTTAGATGACATGAGGGCATGGAGATACAGTCAAAATGGCAGCAGCAGCTAATATGTAAGAATCAAAAACACAGTTTCTTCTACCATTAAAAACATTGACACCTTTTTATACATACAGTCTTATGTTCCCCAGTAGAAGAAAAGCAGGAATACATTTTCAAGGATTAATTTATAACCTTAACCATGTCCTAATTCACGTTCTTTGAAATCTTCTGTGGCGTGTCCTCCAAGATGGTAAGTGAAATTCTCCTCCAAGCCGTGAGCGAGGCGAAGGCTCTGGCTTGGGATATGATATACATGACAATCCTTTTGTTCTAGGGACTCTGTGGTATCTACTATATGAATGACCAAATTTTCCCACATGGTAACTATACTTAAGTACTTTAGTACTTTATTAATACTGAAATAAATATATAAGAACATAATACTGCTTTTTGGTAATTTCTATGCTGATCTCAAAATAGATCTCAGGGAGCCCCTTTTAGGTCATTTCTAGGAACAGCTGCTGACCCACCCCTAAGTGTATGTACATGATTCACACAACTCCAGTTGTAGCTAAAGTGGAGCCCACCTTGTGTTAAAGCCGCAAGAGGTTAATATTTTTGGCCTATTAGGTGTAACCTAGTTGTTAGAAATGCCTGTGCCATCCACCTGGTTCCAGACTTAGGGGAGCATATATGTGTGAGATGGAGTTTATGTCTTAAATCAACAGGAGCCAGTGGGAGCCCTTGGGGAGACATCCTGCTCTTCCTGGTCATCCCTGGTAAGATGGTCGCCGGCTGTGATTCCCAGGTCCACGTGTTTACTTTATGCAATCTTATCATCCAAAGCCTTCCATTGACAAATGCCTTGGCTCTGAATGCAGGCTGTGGTGTGACTCCCCTACCTGTTCATCCGGGTGTGGTATTCCACTTGTGCAATTTGCTATAGCATTCTGGAATGAGAAGTATGCCTTAATGCTGGATAACACTATTATTTCACATTAGCAACATAAATATGGATTAGTCACAGTGTCCTATGAGCAACGCCACTATTTGTGTTGGTACAAATGAACTATGGGTACATCAAATTACCCGAAAGTGCTCCTCCCCACCCTCTAACAATTTGGTTTCAGTTATCCCCTTCGTGGAGGGCTGACCTGCCACCATTTCAAGGTTTCTGGCTAGGACACAAGCTGATTGGATAAAATATTTTGCCAATATTTTTCCTGCAAACGAATAACTTCTCCTGTGAACCACCACACATGCCTTCCGTGAGGAACATTCTTCCTTAAGTTTCTAACTCCAACTTGCCAGGTGAGGCAGATTGAAGACTTCTGCTGTCCTTGTTTGTGTTCCTGAAATGCTAGGCAACAGCTAGTTGGGAGTCCATCTTTACTGTTCCAGAGGAGATGACTCTTCCCAGCCTTTGGGCCCAGACAGTGACAGCGCTAAGAGTGAAGAGCCCCAAAGTCAGTCCTTTGGTGAGTCAGTCAAGTTCCCTGGTTAACAGCACCCCTGTTCTCCAGTGGGAGGACATGGCCCTTCTCGTCTCCCTATTGCATCTAAGACTTGGTTCTGGAGAGTGGCCAGGTCTTGGTTGGGACAAGGGTTTCTGTTAGTGGGAGGATGAGGTCAGGAAGGAAAGGAAGCTTCGCTGAGTCAGCTCGATCCCCTCTGGCCCATCAGAGTTTGGATAATCCCCAACCATTGGAGATGATAAGCTAGACTCACGCACGTCATGATGGGGGTTTTCCAAAGCACAAAGAGAGACATGACCTTTCTCTGTCCAGTGTCCTGGGGCTTTCCCACAACTGCCCAGGCTCCGACTCTTCTGATTCCCCCACCGGATGGTCTAGGCGAGGAGTGTCAATAGTTCCTTTACTTTATCCCTGACTTGGTGGCAAAGGGGGCTCAGCTGAAAGGTCCTGCACATTTACTAGAAATCTCCCTTCCCTCATTGCCCAATGCGACTGCCGTCACCCATGTCGCCTGGTGTTCAGGCGACACCATCCTCACCCTTTGTCTCACGAAGCTGGAGCTCAGATGGAGGAGTTCAAATCTGCCAGTGGGAACAATACCGTGCTATGGGCTGAAGTCTAAGCAGATTGGGAGAAAATTAAAAATCTGGTAGTTACTACTGGGATGAAAAAGAAGTTTATTTTATTTGTTCTATATCATTCATTTACTTCCCCCAAACAACATCCCCCCTCTCCTCCTGCCCAGCCTCAGAGCCCTCACTGCATTATCAGTGTGCACTAGACTTCTGTTAGTTCATCAAGTTGTCTGCCATGTACCTGTGCAGGATTTATTGTCATTCTGACTTACTTTTCATAAGTCCCTCAACCCCCCTCCACTTTCCTTAAAAACGGATCCATTTCACCTTTTCTTAGGGCTGAATGGAAGCGCGGAGTGTGGTCAGACCACGTCTGATCCACTCCGCCCTCAGTGAGTATCTCCTGAGGTTGCTGCCTGTCCCGGCCACTGTAAATAGTGCGGCGATAAACATTGTCGAGTCTGTTGGGTGTAGATGGCTTCGTGTTCTTTGGATGGAAGCACAAGACTGTAATTCTGGATCATGTGAACTTTCTGTTTTGGTTTTTCTCTTCCAAGATTATTGTAGATCACTTTCAGAAAAGAAGTTTTAGATTTCCTTCAAACATAGATTTCCTTCAAATCCTTCATTCCAGTAGCAGTTACTTTCTAGCACTTAGAAACATGATGAAAGACTAGAGAAACACATCCAGACTCAACTGTATGCATTTTACATGTGCACAGTCTTTATGGTCAATTAAATATCAATATAGCTGTTTAAAAGAAATGCACAGCTAGAAAGCTCATCTGATCTCTCTGACTATTGAATACCTCTTTCCTTTCCAGTTCTGCCTTTCAAAGATTGACCTTGAGTTGAAATGTGCTTGTCTCTATAAGAGTGAGTCTTTAAATGTGATGTGATTGTCATGCCTTTGTTGCTGCTCTGGGATTAGAAGTCAGGTGGAGATGTAACACAGTAAAACCAAATTTTGTCACATCTTAACATCATGAGTAAAATAGCATAATTTCTGATTAGAAGTAATGGTGACTAGAGTTCCATAAGCTTTATCAGTGGTTATTTGATCAGTTATCTATCATCCTAACTAAGAAGAACAAACAGGGAGCAATTACTACTATTAGCTCTGGTTTAGAATGAGTAACAATGAGCCCCTCAGATTTCTTAATGATTGTGCTCAGAATGCTGTCAAGGAATGGTATGTTCCAATGAGTACTACCGTGCAGCTCTCCTGGCCTAGCCCCTTTCCAGACAATCACTGTGTTCTGTTTGGAAGCACAGCCCTGGCGGCTTTGGGAGGGAGGAAGGTAGGGAGGGACAGGCCCACACCTTGCACCTCCATGTGTCAGGTCATTGGCTTGCAGATTACATTGCAGGCTGAAGGCCAGTCATTTCTGTGACTGCTCCAGACTCCTTTATGTGTCTGCAAATAACAAGGCTATGTAGAGTGCATTAGATGGTATCAGATACCAACAGAAACATTCCTTAATACCCTAGTCAAGGCCTTCTAAGTACCAGGCACATCTTCAAAGACCACCCATTCCCAGAGAGCCATAGAAATGACATTACCTTCACATCATCTTGGGAATCTCTGCTAGTGGTGAGACAACTCAGATTCTAATCATTTTCTGATTCTCTGAACATTCTGTTAACATTCACCTGTCACAAGGGTGTGGTTACTTTCTGTCTGTGCCAGCACCTCTTAGCAGCGGAGGGCAACTCTACATGGGGTAGAATTCTTGTTTCCTTCTCAATGCAGGGCCACACATAGGACTCACATGCATAGGAGATGATCAAAGGCCTCGTGATAACTGCATTATCTCTAGCTTTTTAACATGCTGATCCAGGTTACCAGCGACTGCTAATGCTTAATTCTGAGCTCATCCACCATTAAGTTTAGCTCATGCTACTCTAAGCTTGCTTCAAAGTAGCCCAAATGCTAGGGAACTGCTTTCGATTAAGCCTCTGCACCCAAAGCCACATATGAACATAGACAGTAAGAGATCAGCTTTCATCACGTATGAGAATCTGGGATTTAAAGGTTCCTAAAGATAAGATCTATTAAAATGCCCTTTTAATCTTCCTTGTGTCCCAGTCACACTGCCTCCTATTCATATTGCTAGAAGGGCACGATTACTAAGGAGTAGACCTGCCCCACAGCATTGTCCATCCGTACCCATGTTCGGGGCCCAAGGTTGCTGGAGTTACACAACCAGGGTGTTAGTGCCCGACCAGAGATCCTAATCGCCTTGCCTTCAGACTTGTGTCTCCTGTGGTTACCTACAGTCTTGACATTGCCATTATCAGCCCAAACCCTGCCTTAAACGTCTTCTATCTTGTGATTGCCATATCAGCTGGTATCGCCGCCTGGGTCCACAGAACCAGATTTCTGTTACTTTAGACTTTAGAGCTTTTCAAATGAACCCCAAATTTCTGCTTTGAGTTGAATTGCGTTTCCCCCAAATTCCTATTTTGAACTTCAAACTTCCACCTCATGTGTAGCTTTCTTTGGAAATCAAGCCATTGCAAAGTCCTTCGTTAATAGGAGATCACACTAGAGTAGGGTGGACCCCTAACCCGATATGACTAGGATATTTATCAAGGAGAAAATTTGAACTCAGACCCCTGCATGGGAAGGATGCCATGTGACAAGGAAGGTGGAGACTGGGGTGACACCAAGGAAACCCAGATGCCACAGGCCACCGGTAGCTGAGAGGCACAGGACACATTCTCCCTCAGAGCCCTTCGAAGAAATCAGCCATGCCGACACCTTGAATGTGGACTCTGATGAGAGGACACGTTTTTGTTGTCTAAGGGGCTGGAGTAAGGCGATCCCAGCAAATTAGTGCAGTCTCCATGTGGTGTAATCTTGGCTAGGTGGCTCCCAAGCTGTACATTGCCTATGGCCTACTTCACAATGCTAAATAGATGAGATAGTCCAAACTAGCTCTAACTTACATTATTTATATTCCTCCACTTATTAAGTTATTGTATGCCACAAGAAAGCTATTCTGGAATGACCTACTACTGTTCCTTTCTATTTGCCTAAGGTAGAAAAACACATGTTTCAAGGTAAAATGGAAGGACAATATTTGGACTTGTCTGATAAATGTTTACCTACTTTTATGGGGAAGAAAACAATACTAGTGAGGATATTAAATCTTCTTGGAGAAGATTTATGGAACCCTACAAAATTTTGTTTATTGCTGAAGTAATAGAAAACATTTACAGGTTTAACAATTACATTTTCCCATGCTTTTTACCCATGATGGATTTGCATTTTTATGTTCTTGACATGGTATACATTACTTTACAGGGAAACTAAAAATTTTAGATTAATTGTGATAATAGGTACACTCCTTAAATCACCAGCCTTTTTCCCAGTTGGTGATGTTATCCACTTCGTAAGGTATTTGTTCATGTGAGACACATCATTTTTCTGGAGTCTTCAAATAGTCACCATAGAGCTACAATGCATCTGTTAATTCATTTTCCAGAATGATACTTTCTCTAAATGATAGGGCATCATGAACTGAAGTAACAGATTCCATCCACTCAATATTGTTAGGAAAAACACAACAAATAATTATCAGTTGAAGTCTCTGCTAATTAAAAATGTATATGTACAACGACTTATATTGAACTTTTTCAAATTTTTCTATTTTTTTTAAAGATTTATTTATTTATGCATATAAGCACTGGGGTACAGGCCAGAGGTGTGGGGGGTGAGAGGATTCACCACCAAGAGTGGGAAGCAGAACAGGCAGACCAACAGAAGCACACTGCTGAGGGGAGCAGCGGGCGAGGCAGGAGAGGTCTGCTGCGCCATGTGGGTTCCCCCCGCCCCCAAGCCGGCACTAGGGATCAAACTCGAGCTGCAGTGGCTGCGGTTTGCTTCACAGTGCGTTGCCTAATCCACTGTACCACCAGTGAGGCCCAAATTTTTCTATATTTATATGCTTCATTTTCCCCTATATCATTTGTTTTGTTGCTCATATGTATTCACAAAATATTTGGTACTGGGAAGGATGATTTCAGAAATGCAATATTCTAAATTAAAATTGATTAAGCAAATTATGTATTATGCCTTTAAAATAGAAATAATATAGTAATTAACATTAGATAGCATCATTAAATGTCTTTGTATAAACACATACTGATGAAGATATGTAAAAATAGACAATAGAGACAGTTTAAAGTATAATTGAAATGTTAGAACAGTATATACATTTTTAAGTAATGAATCGTGCTGTTTTGTCATATTAATTCTACTTGAAATTAGACCCTGGAAAAAGTGGAATAAATTGTTGAAATTAAATAAGATGTTTCACATTAGATATTATTTTCTGATATTATGCAATTTTTTTTTAATATTGAGAGTTTAGGGTCATTGTGTCTTTGTTTATCATCTGTATTAATTTCCCTGCTGTGGAAAATATGGACATTAATATATTTGCACTTCCACCTCACACTTCAATTCTGTCAATTACATGAGGCCTTACATTTTCAGGGTCTGTGACACTGCGACTCAATTATGTGACGGTGGCTCCCACCGTTATTTAATATTGCTTTTATATTTAAATTGATTCCTATTGAGCAGAACTGGCTTTATCATGAATTCTCGGTTCTCGAGCTGTTTTTCTTTAACTGTTGTTTGACCAGAACAAGAGCTATATTTTTGCTTGTTGCCAAGTTTGTCCCTCCATGAGGCTCTTAGGAGGTAGCTCTGTGGGAGACCAACTTGGCAGGAAAGAAAGTTCTTGCTGTACGAGTCCTGCCCACAGGTCCGGGAGGGACGAGTCACACACTGCAGTCCAGCGCTGCGCAAGCACTTGGCCTCTGTCCTTTCCATGGTCTGTCATGACCACTAGGTGTCAATTGAATCGTTATGAAAAGCTCAGGAGCAAATGTCTCCACGTCCATTTGTAAATCACATCTACCACACTTCCATGATGGTGCTGGCGTTTTGGTTTTAGCAATAGTCGTAACAATAGGTCAAAAGGCAACTGAAAATATTTATTATGAGATGAACTTTTAAAAATTGAGATGACAACTCTCTTTTCATCAGGAAGTTACCTTTCCTTGGATGACATTTTCAAAGCATGCCTTCCTTCTGTTGCTTTTTTCCAAGGTGTGGTGAATTCATGTGGACTCCTCTTGTGTTGACATTTACTCAACAGCATCTCCTGTGCTTCCTCCCCTACATAAAGCCTCAGAGATGGTCCACACCCAGCAGTAACCACATCACCTGGAAGTTGGTTCGAAGTGCAAATTAGTTCCCAGCCTGCCTCATACTGACCGAATCAACCACCTGGGGGTGGGTCCAGGAGCTGAGATGGAACACCACCACCAAGACTCTGGGGCATGTTGAAGTCTGAGAACACGGCTCTGTAACTTGATTCAGGGTGAGATGCTTCTGTATAGCTGTTGCCTAGACGTTTAGTCTTCGGTGACTCTCCTTAGTCTGCAGCATCCTCTAAGATCTTTTATGTGTGTTTTCTTACTTCGTTGAACTCATGTTCTTTGGGTAATTCTAACTAATATTGCTATTTTTACTATTAGATCACACTATGTTTGTGCAGTTGACTTGACCTTTTTTTCATTGTGTCCATGAAATCTGAGACTTACATTTCTCAGACTTACCAAATCTCAGATGAAATCTGAGACTTACCATTTGTCCTGATCTTAAGTAAACGACGTGATTACATCATATCAGAGACTAGGCTGATTTTATTTCCTTAGACCTCCATTGTTGGAGAAGGTATTTTGAGTTCCATCCAGGAACTGCTGGCTGAAGAACAGCAAATCCTAGTAGAAGGTGTCTACTACCTCCTCCCCAAATTCCTCAGGTGTGAGGAAGACAAGATGGTAGAGAAGCCTCCTGTGCCTCACTGGGAAACATCCTGCCCCTACCCTCTTCCCTGAGGGAGTGTCCACATGCATTGTTGGCCTCCAAGCAGCTACAGTTATTCCTGCATCTTGTCTCCACTGAGTGATAAAACATTTTATCTAATGTTCCAAAATGTGCATTTTCATCTGGTTATGTCACTGCATTTAACTGATCTTTGAATTTTCCTCATGATGTCTTCTTTCAACTGTGCAATATTCATTGAAACTTTATGTGATTTGATTATATTTTTTTAAAGATTTATTTATTTATGCTTACAAGAGCTGGGGTACAGGCCAGAGTTGTGGGAGGTGAAAGGAGTCACCAGAGACAGAGTGGGGAGTAGAACAGGCAGATCCACTGAAACACACTGCTAAAGGGAGCAGCAGGCGAGGCAGGAGAGATTTGCTGCATCATGTGGGTCCCCTCCCTGGCCGGGGCTTGAACTCGTGCTGCTGTGCCGCGGATGCTTCACAGTGCAGAGCTCAACCCGCTGGGCCACCAGGAAGGCCCCTTTATGTGATTTTAGAATTCATTTGGACCCATCTATTTAGACTTTGCCCTTACTGATAGGGAATAGTTTACACTACATATAGCATTTCCTCTTCACTTTGACCTCCTGGAACTTCAACTGAAAACCTGAAATACTGATCAATACATTGTTCAACCAATAGAGGCCAACTGCCTGGTCTTGACCTTCAAGGAGGCTGCTGAGATTGTTTTCTGATCTCCATTTTCCTAGCTATTATATCTGTTGGATTTCTTGGGGCCTTGGCTTACGTGTTTGCAATTTAGAAGTGGGCCAACAATTTAGGGGGAATTTACATACATAGCTTTAAGTTATTTCTCTTATTTATATTTCCTGCTCTTCAGTTTAAAACATTTTGCATGACCTGAAGTACCTCTGTGTCTTTGCTTGCCAATTTAGCAACTTTCCATTTGGGTTCATTTCCCCACAGCTTTCTTTGGAAATCCCCTCAGATAAAAATTTAGCAGGATGGCCCACGCAATGCAGTCAAGCCTTATTTAAGCCACTGTTCAACAAACACGTTTACGTTACTTGTAGACACATCCACTCCTAAATTACACGAGCTTTAATGTGGATGATAGGTGATGATTTATTTCAAATCTTGCACTATTCAGATATTCTACTTATAGTTCATATAAAAAGCAAATAAAAAAATCAGTTGATAGTCATGATTTCATCTCTGAGTCTCCAAAATCAGTGAGCATATATATGAATGTCTCCAAAGCTACAAGCAGTAAGAACTCTTTAGCAATGCCAGTCTTTCTTTTTTAAAAAAAGGAAAGGGCAGTGCTAAAATTAGTGTGACAATGTCAAAGTCTACCTGTTACACTCACACAGAACTGTGAGAAATGAGCCCACAGAAGCTGCAAATCAGACGGTGATGACTTGAGGGCACTTCGTAAAGAACATGTAACGGTTGATATACTAAGGTCATTAAAAGTAAAACATAAATTTTTAAGACTTCTGCTTAACTTACTTTAAATTAAGAAGTCTGTGTCTTCTTATATTTTAAACCCTTTAATTATATCCCTTCTGATCCACTTGCACTGATTATAGATCAAACAATTCGCATTACCCACCAGTGGCTATCACACTTGGTGGACAGTCTATTGTCACTCTGCAAGTTGATCAGATTCCAGGACACTTCATCTGCATGGTTCAAATAAACTTCCCTTCTTTCAGTAAAGAGGCAACAAGTCCTGGTAAGAAGGACATCGGCTCATAGAATTAAGTCTTCACTAATCATTTGATTTGAGGTGAAATATCTGCTTCCTACAATCACTTGTGTATATATTTTTAGTAGGGTTGAAAAAAAAAGGTTATGTAAATTTCCTATGATATTTTCGAGCGGTATTGAGATGCATACTTTTCAGATGACTCACGTTGCTGCAGCAAGCATCTGTTCCAATTACCAGGAGGGCATTAGCTAAAAAGGGAGCATGCGCGCATGTTTAAGACATTAGACATGACCAGCTGTTTCCAATTCTCAGACCCCTTTGGATAATGAAGGGATTCCATGCAGCTTCCAGGTAAGGGGGTCTGGGAGGGAGAGCGAGTGGCTGTTCAGGATAGCAGAAGAGGCGGGGAGGGACGATGGCAGGCCCCGCAGCCCGGTGCTCCCCTGGGGTGTTGGTGCTGTGGCCCTGGCAGGTGGGTACAGCTCAGGCCTGAATCCGTGTCTGCAGAGACAAGGCAACCTGAAGATCTGTTCAGAGACCCCTTCTGACCCATATTTAGGCACGCAGGGTAACGCGATTCTAAATATAGCAAAGCCGGCCCCTCGGGCCTGTCCAGGCTCCATTGTAACTTGCATTGGGAAGGAAGCTTTGCAGTGCTCTCGGTCACAGTGGGCAATTAGAATATTAATTTAACTCTTCGAATGCGATGCCCCACCCAACATCACTTGCTAAAACGCTCTCTTAAAAGATCAGTCATTCACTCAGCCCCAAGGTCTGGAGGCCACGCCTGTGCGGGCTTGCTTGGAAGAACAGCAAGAACAGCGGTGCCGGTGCCACCTGCCAGCGCGACCGCCCGGGCTCCCAGCGGAAGCGGGGCTCGGGGTCTGCGGATGACGCGGGCTCCGAGCAGGCACCAGCGGCCCCGTGCGCTGCCTCCCCTGCTCCAGGCCGGCTGCTGGTGGGCCCACCTGCCACCGACTCCTTCCGCGTCGGCCCTGTGTCTCCAGGGAGGACAACCGGTCTCTCATCTGCGGTGAGAGGAGGCGGGGGCCCAGGGGCCCTCCTGTGAGCCCCAGCAGAGGCAGAGCCGCGGCAAGCTCACATCTCCCCTTGGGAATCTCCTGTGTTTGCTAGTCCCCCCTCTAGCTCTCTGGCTTCACTGCGGTAGCTCTACCACCTTGGCCCCCACAGTCAGTCAGTTACTGTCTCTTCATCGTGAGTCATTTTCTGTTGCTTTGCAGTTGAGAGAGTCCTAATAAATAAACCGATACACACTCTGGCCATGGCTTCGTCTCTCTCTCTCTCTCTCTCTCTCTCTCTCTCTCTCTCTCTCTCTCTCTCTCTCTCTCTCTCTCTCTCTCTCTCTCTCTCTCTCGGGGCCTATCCTGTAATGGCTATGCCTCCTTCCTAAGCTCTCTACCTCAAATCGGTAGTGTCACCTCTATATTTCCAATCCACCGCATCAAAGCCGGGGTTACCTAGGTAAACGGTTTGATTTTTTAGAAGTGTGCTACTTTTAAATTTCAAAAGAATCCAGTCCTCAAATAGTAAGATGGAGGAAAATTCAGAATCGACAGGAAATGGAGTCTAAGAGGAAGTGTGGGGCCATGGAAGGTGGTTAAACTCTAGAGAGTAGGAAGGGGCCAAGGCACTGGAGGGGTCGGCTCCCTGGCCAGGACTCGAACTCAGGCCCTAGTGGTGACCATGCTGAGACGTAGCCCCTAGCCTGCTGGGGGGCCTTGGCATTAAAGTGCTGGGGGTCTTGGGTTGTCAGGCTGCTCCTTGTCCTTGCATGAGAGGAGCCCCGAAATGGGCACAGTGGGTCAGGGGAAGCCAGGGCGCTAGCGGATGCTGCAGCTGCCAACGTGGGGAGCCATCGTGGCTGAGGGGTGGCTAGTGGCCTGTGGGACGTGGCCGGATGTGAGAGAGACGTAGTACAGGACTGATGCTGATCTCCTGTTAGTCCCCGTGACACAGGATGTGAGACGAGGATCTCGCTACAAGACATTTCAAAAAATACATTTTTTTGAGCCAGATAGGAAAAAAGAAATGATTTGTCCTGTGCGCATGAATTTGAAGATATTTCTCTGGGGCTTATTAGTGGTTTTTGTTGCTTTGATTTTTCATTCTCATCTGTATCGTCAGCTCTCGGCCGTCTCTCTGAGCGGATTTTGCTTTGATTAGCACTGAACCCTGAGTTCCATGTCAAGCCTGATTGTAAACTCCATCTGGAGGCTGCGTTCTCCCCATCACGCTCTTTTCTCTTGTTATTGCCCTGAAGACTATGCTGTTCTCTAAATTTGATCTGAAAATGTATTTCTTCTCTCCTCTTCCATATAGGAGTGGTAGGAACACATATTTGTCGTTATATAAAAGCCACTAAAGCTCACACTGGCCTTCAACACAATGATAGTTTAGGGTTCTGAGATGCTCTTCGCGGGCTCCACGTGTATGGTATGGTGTTCCCAGCTTCATACCCAGTAACTTTTATTCCTGGTTCTGTTAAATTTAATATTCTGTGCACTCCAACAAATGTGTTGGACCTGACAGTATTTGACATGGAGGGCCTAGTTGTATTTTAAAATGATTATCATTTAAAAGTAAGCTGGTGTTTAAAATCATTATTTTTGCTGAGTTGTAATTGATAGATAACATTATTTTAGTTTTAGGTATGCAAAACACCAGTGTGATTTGTATCTATGACATGATCACGAGCCCCACACACAGTTACACGTTTTTCATGAGATATTGTAAGATTAGGACCTTACTGATGGCTCAAGGGGTTAACCAGCAGCACTGTGAAGCATCTGCAGCCACCACAGCACCAGTTCGATCCCCTGGCCAGGAAGCTGACCAACAGGGCGCAGCAGACCTCTCCTGTCTCCCTGCTGCTCCCCTCAGCAGTGTGTTTCAGTGGATCCATCTGTTCTGCTACCCGCTGTCTCTGGGGAGCCCTCTCATCTCCCCCCAACCCCTGGCTGGCACCCCAGCTCTTTTATGCATAAATAAATTTTTAAATATAAAGAAGAAATTGTAAGATCCACTCGATGAACACTTTTATAATACTCAAATGCAAATGCCTCAAATATTCAGCAGAGGATTATTAAATCAATAACGTAGATTTTAATAGAGACTGAGATATATTGTGTTACCAGGACAGCCACGAACCTCTGGCAAGGGAATCCGAGGTAGTTAGTTTCAGTAATGATCGAGCCCCGCGGGCCAGCCGGGAGGCAGCCGCCTGGCTTTGTCTCTTCATCAGCAGGTTCCCGGCGCAGTTGGATGTTGATGAAAAGCCACCTGGCAGAGAGGGAGGAGGTGGAAAGTCATCATATGTGTTTTATTTGTTTTACTTTGTTTTCTTTTAGGGCAGGAATACAAACACCTGAATCCAATGAAGACCAGCCCGGTGCCCCCGCGCGGAGCCCTCGCACCGCAGTGCACCGCTAGGAGAAATCTGCAGACACCAGCCCGCTGCCTCGGTCGGCCGCCCCCGCCCCCGTTAGGGGATTAGATCAGCAGGCGGACGTCCAGACGAGGTCCCGGGGGTGTCCGCGTCGCACGAGAACACGCTCTGTGCCGGACGTGACCGCCACGGCCCAGTCTCCCCCCTCGTGCCTAACACAGCATCCCTAAGTCAACAATAATGCACAGCCTGAAATTTCAATTCCCACACCAACTCTGCCCCTCAACAAGATCTGGTTTTTATTAGTCATTTGGAGCTAATGTACTTTGCAGAAAGTTCCCCTGTTTTGAGGCGATTCACACCTGGAATAAAATTCTGAAAAGTCCTAAGAGCGACACCCATTTTAGCCGGTCGTAAAACGCAGGGATCTGATATTGGCCATCTACTGATGTTCAAAGGTTCTTCCCGTATCTCTTTGTTTCTTTGTTCCTTTGCTGGTTTCTTCTGGAATCCCGGCCGCGTCGGTGACAACACTGTTGATGATTTAGTGGTGCAGGGCCTGACCTTGGGGTGTATGTTTCCACACCACACCCACCACCGAGACCCCCACCATCCTTCCCACCATCCACTGCGGCTCTTCCCCAAACCACACTCCCCTTTCCCCCAACCCCCTCTCCGATAGCTGCAATTCTTCTTTCCTCTCTCTGGTAGCTACTGCTTTTGTTTAGGTAGAGTGCACTGCCCTGGATATTTCAATGACTATTATTGAATGAAGTTTTATAGTTCAGTAACTTGGTAACACATATCTACACAAATGTCTGCTATTGGAAATGTTAAGCAAGGTTTGAGTTTCTTCAGTGAAAAGTTGCAATGGAAAAATTGACCTCAGGTAATACTACTCATCTCGGAATTTTCAAGAAGAAAAAACATTGGCTAAAATTTCAATTCCAGGTCATTTCTCTTGACACTAGTTATCAGTTGATACTTGCCTCACCTCAAGAAGAGCAGGATTCAGTTGGTTCCTCATGTTGCGGGGGCCCAAGAGCAGCAGCCGCAATTTGGAAGGGTCCACCTCAAGTCTGTAGCAGCAATTTTTCAATAAATAACTGGACATGCTTGCATATTTTTTTAGTCATCTTGTCCTCTCTCCAGAATAATAATAATAATAACAACAACAACTTCTGAAGGCAGCAAGCCACAGTCCAGAATTGCTCTGAGGTGTTAGTCAAGTGGAAAATTAAACCTTTATAATACACATTTATGGCAAATATTGGAAAACGTTGCATTGTCTAACCTAGTTACATGAAGAATCAAAGCTTTGAAGGGAAAAACACAAAAGTCAAAAGTGAATTAAAGATAGGCGTCGTTAAGCAGTATTACTTAAAGAATTTGCTAATATAGAAGATACAGGAGACAATCACCTGCTATCCTTCTAAGGACTGCTGTTATCACATCATAGTCAACTGTGGTTAATTAACAATTCCCAAGGTGACAAGGAAGTATATTTTTCTTCTCTGATGCACAGTAAATTAGTGCAGCAAAATGGTAGAGTCTTGTGAAATGCTCCTTCTACAAGCATACCTACTGGCTTCTCCCTAGTAAGTCATCCGTCATCAGCCAAGGTCCCACTGGAGAAGCAGGAGCTGATAACCTTGAAGACTGATGCCTTCCACACCCACCCCAGGTCCACCAGTATCACAGTTTGACCTCCTCCTCCCCTGACAATTTTTTTTTAAAGATTTATTTATTTATGCATATAAGCACTGGGGTACAGGCCAGAGGTGTGGGGGGGGCGGGTGAGAGGATTCACCACAGACAGAGTGGGGAGCAGAACAGGCAGATCAACAGAAGCACACTGCTGAGGGGAGCAGCGGGCACAGCAGGAGAGGTCTGCTGCGCCATGTGGGTCCCTCCCTGGCCAGGGATCGAACTTATGCTGCAGTGGCTGAGTTTTGCTTCATAGTGCGTTACTTAACCCACTGTGCCACCAGGGAGGCCCCTCCCCAGACAAATTAATCTGCTTTCTGAGCTTCCATTTCCTAATCTCTCAATTTATGAAATGGAGAGTTAACTTTTGAAAGTGTTCTGTAGAAGATTTTATAAAAGCATGGATGTCAAGTACAAATTAAGAGTAGCAAAAATTGTGGGCTTAATGAACACATATGAAAAAGAAGATGTGTGAGTTTTGGTATTTTTACAAAGTCAAGCTTCATAATTTTGTGAGTCTTTTTTAAAAAAAAATAGTTTTATAAAGTAAGACTTTTCCCTAGAGTGCACATCACTTATGGCTAACTTAACAAATACTACATATTTCAGAAAAATTCCAGATAATTTTTATAATGAGGAAATTTAAGGTGACACATTATAATTCACTATTTCCACATGGGGACACATTAAACTGGGCTGGATATGTGAGGCCCCTCTCCCAAGAACTGGAAATTCACCCCTTAATAAGACATGGAGGCACCCAACTAACTCCATCCAGGGTAGGTTTTTTCCAGTCTCCACCTCTAGGGAACTTTATACCCCAAATTGTGGACCTTACATAACATAAGCAACAAGAAGAACATAAGTAGAGATAACTAAGTGGATAGATATAAGATAGATAGATAGTTAGATAGAAGATAAATAGATAGTGGGCAGATGGAGAGATAGGTAGATAGTGATAGAGAGAAATGAGAGATTTATTTGAATGTTTAAAAAAAACATGAAAGCCCATAGTTGAATATAATCAACAAAATTATTTTGGTTCATGATGAAGTCAATAAAAACCTAAAACCATTTTTCATTTGGTTTTACTAAGTTAGACAAAAAGTCACAGTTTATCACAAATCAAAGCCTCGTGGAGCAGAAATACCTGCTGAGACAAGCAAGCAAAGGTCTGATTTCCTTTCCTGACTCCCCCTTATTTGCTTTGAGACCTGGATGGCTTCATTTCATCACTTTGTAGCTTATCCAAGAAAATGAATTTTTCACATACTTGTTAAAGTGCAAATGTTCTTCATTCTTAACTGAAATGCTCAGAGGACACATGGGAAGTAGGCAAATTGCTCTGATCTTTACATTAGAAAACCTTCCTAAACCCATTATTATTTCTAAATGGAAGGGAAAGTGACACATCTGTATGTATCAGGCCATGCTGTTGGTCAGCGCCACAGCCACAGTATCTGAGTGAAGAAGCCCTGGAGAACTGAACATTCGTAATTCTGTATTTTTTATGTTAAAGACAAGGCTTTGAGGCACCTGTTTTCTTTACCCCCCCCCCAAAAAAAAATGAAGAGTTGATGTCTCAAGTAATCTGTTGAAAAGGGAAACAGTTAGGAAAACACAACAGGAAGTAGAGACGGCCATACAATAAAAATTCTTCCTCATATATCAGAGAAATGAGGAGTCTTGGGCAGGTGCTGTAAATAGTCAGAGGTAAATTATAACAAAATCAGTGTAGGTATTGATTTTGGAGCTCATACAACTTTAGTGCCTTTTTTTAAGGGAAATAAATAAATGACCAAGGAAAAGAATAATAACAATAACATTAAAAAACAACAACAACAAAAACAAAAAGACAAGGACAAATCAAAGACAGTGTGTGTGGGGGGGGGAGAGAGTTGAGGGCAGAAAGAGCACAAGGGACTGAGGTGATGGTGCACTGGTGAAATGGTGGTGAGAAATACATAGGGACAACAATTGATGTCAAATATAGATAGATAGATAGATAGATAGATAGATAGATAGATAGATAGATAGATAGATAGATAGGTAAGTAAATAAATAAACAAATAAATAAGCAAATAAATAAATAAATAAAAGTTTCATTCTCCAAAATATGAGAAAAATATTTGATTATGAAATAAATGTGGAAGTGTCTTAGGATGTTACTCGTGCGCTGTTCACCGGTAAATCTAGAAGCGCATCCCGTGGGGTTCTCTTCTTAGTGGTCCAGGGAGCTGCATGAATAAGGACTCACACCTGGCCATGCGCCTACAACAACAAACGCACAGAAACCTCAGAGAGGTAAAAACTTGGTCATAAATAAAGAAATCTTGGTATACTCTGCAGACAAAGCCAGCTGCAAAAAGTGTATTAATAATGACAGTCGTGAGTTTTGATACAAATTCTTTGAATTTTGCTCTTTACCAGAGCAATATCTGTGGGAAATGAAAGGAAATTATATCGCGACATTCACATGTGAATCATAAGACAGTACCCGCAGGAATAGGGTTTCTAAGAAAACCTGTCTTCAAATTTATAAAGTAAAACATGACTTACTTTACTTTCACTGCAACACTTGCCATTTAGAAAGAAACCTTCTGAGGGTGCCAGTTCAAGTTCTTGTTCTACTTCACCAAATGTAAGCCCATAACATGCAAAAGGTGTCTCTCTCCTTACTTCTCCCCTGTGGCCCATCTTCAGCAATCCACGTTTTGAGAAGATGTTACCTTCTGCACAGTGCCTGGTAACTGCCTTTCAGTTTGCTCTGGCCTCGTTTAGCCTAGTCTTCCTTTATTTTTAGCCTGCACCTCACCCACGGTGCCATCTGGAAATATTATTAGATGAGTAACAATTACATTTCTGCTGAAAGTCTACGGATTATCTGGAATATGATTTGATGATGTATCATCCTACAGGATGTAATACTAAAGCTGTCACATACTATATCACACTCGCACCAACCATCACAGAACACCTGCCTGGGTCCTTCCATCAAGTTCTGATTACTGTCAACAAGAGGTTAGCAATTGAGAAAGAGAGTGAAATTTTCAGAATAATGGCACCTGACATGTCTCTGCAGCTGGCAGGGACATGCAGCGGATGAAAAGGTAGCACCTCGTATAACTTTCATTTCTCAGCAAAGGCCCACATTTACTAGGGGGCATTTCAGCAACTCAGGATGGCTTCTATTAGATTCTCCTTTTTCTCCTAAAATTCAATTAAATACCAGAAGACTGTGCTATATTTTTTATATAACTATTTATGCCAATTTAATGATTTCTTCCAAACTCTCCATGCTGGACTGAAATTTTCCTTCTTGACACAAAATCATTAGTTGCACGTAGTCTGAGTGCCCGAGTTTGGGGAAAAAGTCTCTTACCAAAGCACCCCCATTTCAGTCTTCCAACCTCCTCTGCTTCCTCTTTGCCCCATTAGAAAGCGCTGTTTCTGCTAAAATGGGAGTTAAACAGAACAAAATTGTTTGGCTTCACCATGAACTTGGAGAGGTCCTGTTGGGTGGGGTGTCAGCTGCTTTCCAATCATGCCCCTTACTGTAAGCATAGACCTCTCTCCCCATGAAAGCTTAGGGTGGGGTGGGATGGAGGGGCCAACTCCCCTTTACACAGAACTGCCCATTCCATTCCTCACTCTTCTTTTCCATAGAGAAGATGATGAATCAGAATGAGGTGAGATAAAACGATGAAATACCCTGACTCCACTGCTGAGAACATCTTGTGGCTAAAACACTTAATAAGTACAGAGATCTTTGCAGACAAACACTGCACATCTTCAGAGGCTCTAGGGTGGGCTAACTTCTTCATGGAGGTAGATCTCTGGGTAGCATTTAACTTTTGCAGTTACTTCCAAAAGCACAGGCTTCGTGCAATAGGCTGTGCTGTGTTATCCAGAACTTGATGATATCCGTGTTGGGCAGGGACTCCTGTCCTCTGCATTAACCATTAATCAGTGGCACTTTCTTTCAGGGGGACCTGGAGCTGATGCTTCTCGAAACACAGGAGTCAAACCCAGTACTGTAGATGGAGCTTCAACTCTGAGCTCAGCCAAGGTTGGTGTATTTTGAGATGCATAGTGAACATAAAGATATTTACTTATCACAGTGTGAAATTTGGGAAGAAAAGTGAAGATTTTGCCAAAGCATGCTGGAAAATGAGCTGCAAATTTGATATGACAGGCTGTGTACCTGCTGCGGCTGTGCTGAGGGGGAGTGCAGAAACTACTGGCGGGGAACTCATAGTCCGGGCGAGCATCACCGTTCTTCAACATGGTTTATATCAAAGCCTTGAATGCAAAGTTTAATGTTAGGAAGTGCTGGCTAAGGGTCTAAATATGCTATTAATGCAGGTCATTGTTTTTGCAAGTGATTTTATGCTGTTAAAAAAAAAAGGAAACGCCAGACCTCACCCTCAAAGAAGCGCTTCAAACACTGAGCGTGGTAGGGAGAAAGCTTGGAGCATTTATGGCGCGAGCTTTGATCTTTGCGCGCACGCGGTGAACACAGAGGGCTCCTCTGTGCGAGGGTGTGTGGCTGCCCACGCTGTGCTGGTCGCCAGTGTTTTACGCTGCGTTTTGAAAGTTACTGATTTGGGAAAGCTCCAAACACATTTCTCTGAGTAAGTTTCAACACAGACCCTATAAGCTTCAAAGTTCGCCCATCTTGCATAGCGCTGAGTGGGTGCTTGCAGAACTGACTCTCACATATTGTTTCGTGTTTCAAAGGATGAAAGCACAATGCATGTGGCTATAAAAATGAATGAAAGCACTCAGAAACTTTGCTATAAGCATCAGGAGAGACTAGCTTTGTATGAGCGCTGAAATTAGATTGATACAGGATGGGACATGAATAATACTTAAATATTTTAGCTGTTTTTTTTTTTTTTTTTTGAGCACGGCAGACTAAATATTTTTCACAGATATGGGATGACGTTTTGAGGACCGATTTTTGGATATCATTTTACTTCTTTCAGAAATACATCCATTTCTGGAAGCTGTTAGCGTGTGGTCTGTTGTGCAGTGTTATAGCTAGGGACTAACAGGAAAACTTGTGCTGACACCAATAAACTAAGAAAAATGGCTTCACCCTTTTCATGCTCATCAGTTGTTTTTAATAACAAAATTTCTTTTTTTTAATTTAGAACAGTGAAATATACACTGTTATGTCCTTGGAGATCAATGGGAAAAATTTGGATGTCAACACACCAACCCCTGAGTGTCTGTACGTGATAAAATTCAATTCTAGTCTATCACATCTCTGAAGAATGAGAAAGGACCTCAGAGGTTGTAGGTGGCCATTTCTAGCCATGCTGGGTGGAGCCTAGGTTCTTACTGAGTGTCTTCCTGAGGCAGAGGATGGAAAAGAGCACATGTCTAGGAAGCCACACAGACTCATGGCCATTTTATGGTGTATGAGGGGTCTCCGAAAACTTTTGCTCTATTTTTAATTAAAAAAGAGAGTTCACTGCTTAAAACAATGAAAACACTGATTTAAATAAAAACCCACTTATAGATGAAAAATGTTTGCGTTCCAGAGAGGCACAATTATTGGATTATTTTTGTGCTTGCTACTGGGCTTTTTGTGCCCATTGCCCTACATAGTTTTAATGGTTTGAATGTAAGTGGATTTAAACAATCTCAGTTCATATAAATATACTATGACTCATCGATCTGTTAAATTATGCAGCATTAGCTTATTTGCTACTAGGAACCAGAACAAAATGGTTGTGGTGCTGTATATTTAATGTGCTGGTTAATTTGACTCACTTTGCAATTAGCAAACTTTTCCAGAAGGCCTCCTCTGTAGCAAGATGCTTGGAGATTGACTATACCCTGGGACAACCAATAGGTAAGGCAGTAAGTACCCATCAAGCTGAGGACCATAGTAAACATTTCCTCCAGAACTCCAAGTGCAAACGCAGAGGGAGGTGCTCCATGGAGAGGCAGGTTGGGGGGGAAGAGGTACACGAAGAATCTGGTTAGCCAATGCCTTTGAGCTGTGTCATGGGTCAGAAGCTTTCCCCAGGGATGCTTTGTGGGAGGTGACCATGCCAGCCACTATACTCCAGAAACGCACAGGGAGTGGGCGAGCAATGTGGAGAGGGCAGGAAGCTTCCAGCATGGAAGGACAGGGATGCAGTGTTTGTATTTACAAACACGCTGGTGCACATGGTCCCGGCCACAGCGTCCAAGCAGAAAGAGGAGATGAACGCTGGTGGAAGTCCACCCCAGACAATGCTTTCCACAGCAGTAGCTCCATGGTGTCCTTTGTCTTTTCTTCTTCAGTTTCTCCTTGACCTCACCTGCATGCCAGAGGCTGGGGAATCCTTGCAACAAAATGTCGCTGCAGATGGATGAGGCATCTTTAGAGTCTGTGCTTGCTTATTACTGCAGTGTGTGCCATGTGATGCCATTATATGAATGGCGATGCTATCAGTGTGAAATAATTAGCTTTCTGTGGTTTTTATAGCATTATTCTTTTAATAAAAAAGATTTACTTATTTATTGATGCACGCGCCAACCGGGGTGCAGGTCTGAGGTGCGGGGGCTGAGAGGATTCATGAGGCAGAGCGGGGAGTAGAACAGTTGGATCCACTGAAATGCTCTTCTGAGGGGAGCAGGGGGTGGTACAGGAGAGGTCTATTGCACCATGTGGGTCAGCTCCCTGGTGGGTATCGAACTCTCGTGCCTCAGTGGCTGATGATAGTTAGATAGCGCTGATACTTTAACCCCTGTGCCACCAGGGAGGCTCCACAGTGTTATTCCTGATGAGGCAACACTGATGCACAACACAGTACGTGACTTGGAGATGCTCATCAGCCCAGCTGCGGAGCCCGCTGAGGCGGTGGCTTGGCGAGTGAGGGTGCCCGCTGGAGCTGCGGGGCTGCCTCGAATGGACTGCGCGTCCAGGCAGTGGACTGCGCTCCGGTGGCCGGAGGAGGGAGCCAGGAACACAGCTGCCTTGCGGGAAAGCAGAGTCCCATCCTTATTCAGACAGTTGACAAGCCAAGGGAAAACAGAAAGCGCAGCGACAGGGCGGGGTTTGCGTGTCGGGCAGCTCTCTGGAGCTAACGGTAACGGTATTACGAGTTGTGGATGAGCCACCGCGGGAGAGGCCACTAATCCAGAGTCTCGTATCTCGAGGGATTAAGTTGCATTACGGCGCATTTCCTTCCGAGCCCGTGCGCTCTTTTTGTCTCCCTCTTCCTAATCTCTTCCTGCTTACATATATTTGTTTTCCATTCCTTGGCTTATTTCTGCTGACTTGTCAAAGCTCCCACTTGATGTCCTGGTATTTTCCCTTGCCTCATCTTGTTCCTTTTTCTCTTGCATTGCATACTGGGTTAAATAGCCAACTGTTGAAGTCTTATCTCCACCATTCCTAACCTCCTTCCGTGACTCTGAATTTTCAGGCTTGTGAGATCTGAAAACCGCGGAACACAAGAAGCTGAAGATGCTGAAAAGGGCTGGAGGGGACCGGAAGAGCGTCTATTTCCTGCTCTGGCCGCAGAGGAGCCAGGAACAGGCAGGACCCATCTCCCAGGTGGTGCTGGGTACCGCCTGGCATGGCTGCTAGTAGTAGATGTGAAGGGCGCGTCACATTGCTTTTCCGATTGTGAATGTTCCTCTTGCAAACAGCGCTCACTCACACATGTTGCATTATTGTCTTCAGTTTCAGGGTCAGCCTGTACAGATCTGATAGAATTCACTTTTTCTCCCAGAAGTCAAATGAATTCGCCAACTATCTAAATACAAGTTAAAGGATATTGCTACATGCTACATCTCGATAAAAAAAGTTCCCTATAGTGTTAACTTCAGCGTTTTCCTGACTGAGTTCAACTGGCACCTCCTCCTGCATTGCTATTTCCACCTACTGGAGGAGGAACATCTATTCTGTGCCTGCCCCAACACTGTATTTTGGCTGATTTCATAAACTCACAGCTGAAGAAGATGCTTGCTTGGGGATTGATGCTTCTTGAGCCTCGCCTCTATGTGAGGTAGCTGACAGCTGGCCGGCGAGTTTTCGAGGTGAAGCTGGAATGAGTTGAGACTCTGGTGATGCTGGGATGGAACCCATGTATTTTTATAAAAGGATATGAGTTTCGAAGTGTCAGGGTAGAATTTCATGTTCTGAACTGTATCTCCCCTAAATTCATGTGGTGGCCTGACCCCAACGTGCTCTCTGTGAAGACAGGTGATACAGGGGAAGTGAGGTCATCAAGGGGGACCCTCAAGCAACAGGACTGGTGTCCTTCAAAGAAGAGAAGGAGACACCGTGTGGGAGGACTTGGTGAGAAGGTGCTCAGGCGGGAGAAGAACTTACCAGCTCCTGCTTCTAGGCCTGTGAGAAGTAAACCTCTGTGCTTACAACACCAAGACTATGGTGCTGGCTACTGGAGCAAACTCATTCTACTGTGGACACTTCACGAACCTTGTACAGTGACGTCTCACAATTTCTTAAATTGGCACACTGTCATTTCTTGTAATAGTTACCACCGTCTATGGCGTTTCCTCTTTCTAGAAATGTGTGCATCCTTCAATGATGGTTCACATATCCTCTTTATTATGAAGATACTACTAAATTGTGTAGTTGTCAGTCAATAAACTCGTTATTATTTGTTTAATGGACATGCATTAACCACTCTGTGTGCAGCCATTGAGACAGATACTTTATCATCAGCTCCATCACAGCCCATCAAGGAATTTGAGGTAGTGAGAAAAGACATGCAGCTAGGCAAGCAGAGAAGAGGATGGTTCCTAATAATGAGAAAAGGGCCTTTTGTTCCGAATTGTTCTAGTTATGAAGACAGGTGAAGGGAAGTAGGGCTGACGTTTCTATGTTTCTGCTAAGACTTCTGACTATTCAGTTAGGAGCCCACAGATCTAGGAATGCAAAGCCAGGCCCAGGTGGAATGTCAAATTGTTCTGCATAATAAAATGCAGGAATGCAGTTTCTCAGAAGGACTTAAAGGGAACTAACCTGGGAGGATAAAAAACTGAGTGATTCCTAGGGGGATGGATTTGAGAAAAGGGATGGGATTCATATAACACAGTAAGGAGGAGGCTGAAATCTTTGGAAATGGCATGTAAGGAATTCCCAGAGACAGTCAGTGAATCCCTGACAATAAAGCAGAGTATTATGTGCAATTTTGGGTCATTTGAATTGTTGTCATATAACCCCCCAAGTTAAATAGTGTGTGAGTGGTTTTCTGAGTCCTGAGTGAAAATGAGCGCTGGCCTTTTATAGATTAGCAGGGAGCAGAAAATCAACAAAAGGTCTGTCTGCCAAGTAGGTCCCCCCCCCGACCCCCCTTTCCTTAGCGATTTAGGTGATAGAGTTTAGTGGCATCAGGATATTTGACCCAAATGTGACCAATGTATCTCGCACTCAGAGGTTATATGGGTTTCCTATGACAACCACAACGACAATGGTCTGGTAACTTAAGCAACAGAGATTTATTTTCTCACAGCTCTTGCAGCTCCAAGCCCAAGGTCAAGGTGTCTGCAGGGGCTGGTTCCCTTGGAAGACAGTGAGGGGAAGCTCTGCTCAGCCTCCTGTCCTTTGATAACAGACACCTCCTCCAGTGAATTCACCAGTCTTTGCTCCTGTATGCGCATGCAAAGTCCTCTTCAGAGGGCATCTGTCATCCCCCATATTGATCAGGGCCCACCCTCATGGCCTCATTTTAATGTCAGTGGTTCTTTCATGACCCCAAATCCACCTATGACCCCACTTTATGGGGATAGGATTTGTGGGGAGCTTATGATTCAGCCCATGAGAGTGACTGATAAAAATCTTTAGGGTTTGTATTACATTTCCTAGAGTGTATTGAATAAGCATATTGGGTCAATGATTTTTAATCTTAAAAGATATTGTAGGTCCAGATTATGCCTAGATTTCACAACCACTTTGAAGATTTACGAAAGTGTGATAGTGATATTCAATAACTGATTTAAGGCACACAGATTTCCTGAGTGCAAAGACCATACTCTTCCAAACCATCATTCTTCATCTCAGCTACACTCACAATGGAACAGACTTACTATGCATGTCTAGTAAATTAAAGGAACATCTGACATAAATTGTTAGCTAATACAACTTGTTCTTTTTGAGCCAAGAACAAGTTATAAGGAGATGCAATTTTATCATGAGTAAATCATAACAATCATTCATTTTAATTTCACATGATGAAAACAAGGAATGTATCCCCAAAAAATTTAAAAAGAAACATTCTGTGAGTAGACAGATACATGTCTTGAGTTCTTATCTATTGCTAAGTATATAACATTTGAATGTATGCCTTAAGACAAGTTTTTAAATTACATAGTAGAAATATTCATATTATTTTCATTTTCATCTTAAGCACTGGCATTCATTATTGAAGATTCTATAATGAAACATAGCCATGGTAATATTAATAAAAGTGGAACATTTTCAAACCATTCCTAATTATTAGCACTGTAAAGTTCTCTTAGCTGAAGTACAAGTAGCAGAAATCCAAATATATGCTATGAATAAAAGTTATAATCTAGAAAAGGACGAGATTCATTAACATAAAGCAGTATCAAGAATTCCTGCTTCAGGGAATGAACATCCAAAGTGAGGATTCCCAGACCCAGTTACTGGGAAGGTTTATTACTAAGTCTGGTAGAATTTAGGGGGGAGAACAAGAATTTCCGTGGTTAATTAATTACGCCTGGGAAAAAAGGATAAAGTTAAAGATTTCTTTACTGTAAACCTTACCAAAAGTCAAACAAACCAACACTCTGAAACTTCCAGAAGGATAGTAGGGTATGTTGCCAGTGTTTGTGGAGCTCATTCTTGCAGACCAGACAGCAGGGATTTAATTCTTCAAAATGCTCCCTTGGGAATATTGCTCCAGATACTCAAGGAGTAGTTTCACACTCAAGTCATCTCAAGAAATATTTGTTAACAGCCTCCTATATTCAAAATATTGGGCTTAGTGTTTGTAGGTTAAAGCTGGCATGGGGAGAGTTAGCATGTGTACCAGTATAAATCAGATATCTTTAGTTATGGCTTCATTTATTCCTTATATAGCATTTATCAAGCACTAACTTATATAGTCTATATTCATAATGTAGTATATTAAAACTTAGTGTTCCTAATGATAACCCTTAATCAAGGAAGGAAAATATTATGAAGAAGTGAAACTATTTATTGATAGGTTTAACATTAAATGTAGAGTATCAATTATATTTCTAGCATTAAAGTAATAGAAGAAGTCAGTAAAAATATTTATTGTTTAATGGCCTCTAATTGCATATGTTCATAAAAGTATTTGATATCTGAACTATTTACATAACATATTGAATGAAAATTAGATATGAAGATGGTTATCTTTCTCATTTAACTCCAATATTTAATAGCATAGAGTACTACATTTTATACACATTTTGGTAAAATGATAGCTTACTCTAAAAGACTCATTTTAGAGTCATCAAGTCAAATTCTGCTAGGTCATTTGCTCTGAAAAATGCCTTCTGGTCAGGCAGCATTCTAACACAAACTGCGCATAGTGCTTAGCTAATGGGCCATCACCTCTGTTCCACTGGTGTGCATTGCTGGAGAGTCAGAAGGATTTATGCAGATAAGGTTGTCATTTACATCTTGAAATGGATGTAGCAGTTATCATAATTAGACCGTGTTCTCACTTGGTAAATGGAAAGGAAAGTGAAACAGGAATACACACCTGGGAGGGACAAAGCAGTGACCTCTAAACCACTCCAATAAGAGCTATCATTGAAGATGAAAGAAGCAGGAGGTTCCACCATGACTGAAATACACACATTGTGGTAAGCTGAGGAGCTCAGTCAGTGGCCAACAAGCTCTGCCTTCATGGACTTGGGTAAGTCTTTTAATTTGCGTAGGTGTTAAGCGGCCTCATCTGAACCATGAGGACAAGCGTGACTACGCTACCTATGGGATTATAAAGGTAAACAAGGACTCCTGTTCAGCTCCAAACCAAGTCTAGCACCTAGCTAGCACCTAGTGGATGACTTTTATTTTTTCAGGTCCTTTGTCTTATTCTTTGCCCAGTTATATTTATCGAGGTAAAGTCATGTTACCTGTTGGAGCTGCTTTTTTTTTGGGGGGGGGGAGTTTATAGGTTCAAATGCACAACTGAGGAAAGTCAAAGGAGTGGGTTTAGGAATGGGGGGCATGGGGGTGTTTGGGGGCAAACCCTCAATCTAGTTATAAATTATAGATGATTTGAGGGGATGCTGAGAGAAACTTTGCAAAAAAAGTCATTTTTCACCTTCTGATCAGGGTAGAGATAACACAAACGTAAGTGGTGGAAAATCTCTCTGTATCTGGCTTGAAATTTTGCTACGCCTAGACTATGCATAAACTGTTGGCCCAAACCTCCATGCTCTGCTGGTTCTCGGAGATCGCGTGATGTGTCTTGTCTTATTTCTAGTGAATAATGTGTAACTGCTCCTTTCTAGTCAAGCCAGTCTAAACTCTAACCCTGTGTGCACGAATGGGATATGTATGTAATAATGTGTATGCAGTGGTAACGTGCACACGTATGTGTATGCAGCAACCATAGTTGCACTCTATCAGTGAGTGGCGTACATAGCTAGGCTCTAGCCAAGGTGTTCACCAAGCAGATTTATAGACTCAGAGACTTCTTGAGGAAGTAAGAATGTGGGCCAAAGGGCAGCCAACGAGTCTTGTCAAGCTTTTCCAAATGACCCATCAGTCTAGGATCACCTCTTCACTTCTGCGCGTTGCTCCTCCTGCCTTGGGAGCAGCTTGTAGGAATCTCTGACAGCTTACAACTGTCCGAGTCTGTCTGCATCTGTTATCACTTCGCGATCAGTGGACGCCGTGGAAAACAGTCTCCCTGACCGGCTAACTAGATGGCGCACCGCGTCTTCAGATGGCCTACATTTTCTTCAACTAGCAAGAAATCCGGGCCTTAGTGTATTCACCTTCAAGCCACACTCACACCTATTATTGCAAGTTCATGCTAAGTATTCCTGGAACTCCTTGCCTTCCTAAATATAGCAAAATCAGGGGTCTGTACAAGCAAACACTGTGGAAATATATCTATTATTTAGAAGGTTCAAATTAAATGCAAAGTCGGTTCATATATACAGAACATCAGGAGGAAAATACCTGAAGTAACTTAATTTTCTGTTTTACTTTGAGCGCACATAAAATTTTAGAGGGTCGTTTCAGAAAGATATGCATATATATGTGCACATATAAAGAGAGAAGCACATGCTATTGTCTGAATCCATTTTCAACAATCCTATTGAGTAAAAAAGAGCCCTAAAATCTGCTGGCACTGAGCCACTCTAATATATATTTGAATGAAGCTCATACGAAATAAGGATTTGGGTCATATTCCTTCGGGAGATCTGCAGCAAACGGTAGAATGCCAGTGTGCTTGTACTTGGCAGAGCGGATAAAAAAGTGCATAAATTACAGCAAAACTATTTTCAGTTTGCACTGTAATATTTTCTCAGATTATTTACTTTTATTGCACTATTTATTAGACTTACAATAGGGTTCTGTGACCAAGACGAAGTAATGGACAATGTCTGAGGAAATGGATAATGAGGATGAAGGTAACACACAGGTGCACTCGAGCCATTGAAACACTTATTACATTTATTGGCTTTTTTATTGCACATGCCCATACAAAAGCTACATTGAAATGAGGGGAAAGTTCTGGTGCAAGCTAAAAGCAAAGACATTTAATGTCAAGGATGCACTTTTATTCTCGAATTGCCCCATTGGAGAGACTATATGACAGAAAATATAGAATTTTATACCTACAAAATGAATGGGAATGTGGGTATTGATGAAATAATTGCTACAGCAGATGAAGTATATTTTTGAATTGTACTCCACTGAGCTAGAGCAAATTTCATTTTAAAATAAATAGCATTACACATTTACATTTGATGTTTGGGATCGTGACGAGAAGTCCTAGCTATTTATTTGATGAAATTAAAGCTAAGTGTCAGGATTCATCTAACAAACTCACCTGCCAGCCTAAATCAGAGTTCTGAAGCAACCATGGATACTACAGTAGCAGGGATGCTTTGGATGCCAAGGTCAAGGTGGCCTGGGGCAAAATAACGGACAAAGCTGGATCTATCCCTCCCCACCTACTATGCCATTAGAGCTGCTTGTCTCCCTGTGAGCCTCTGTCTGACCTCAACCCCTGGCCCTTATTCTGGATACCAGACAAGCCCCCATAAGCCCTCAGACGTTCCTGAACCAGTGATGCTCTCGGCCCTCTTGTCAGCATCAAGCCCCCATGACAAGCCTCCTTTCCTCCCGCGCCGCCTGCGCGTGGCTGCACCTACTGGTTGAACGTTTTAGTGAGACTGAGTAACAAAGATTGGACAGGCTCTATCTGCTCTGGTTCCAGAAGCAAAGTAGTTTGCACTTCCCAAGAGGCCACTTGCACAGGGTGGCCCAGGAGCAGACGCCCTCACCACAGGGGCGTCTTCTCAGAGGAACTTGGAAGCTGCACGGAGCCCTTCTCTGTTTCTTTTGGAGGTGTGTCTGCCAGAGTGTAGCGCACTTTTGTGATCACAACTTCACTCCTGGAAGTTCTAGAAACTTAGGTGGGAATACCCAGCATGACAGCAATTAAGATTTTCCTGAGTTCAACATAATGGGAATTATTAATACACTCTCATGTTTGTTCTCCCTGGGAGAAAATACTAAAAGGAAGATTGGAGGGAGGGAGGATAACTTAGTTTTTCTTGTTGCTTATCTATAAGTTATATATGTTAGGTGTCTAGACTGAAAATGATTTACTTTTGGATTTTTTTTTTACTTTGTACTTTATCATAGCTAGACAATTTTCAGATATCAAATATTTGCACTTCTTAACTCATGATATGCAAATCACACAAAAGCTGTTTCTCTATGACTCATAATAGAAATGAAACCCACTAAATAAAGTCAGTAAGATTTTTTAACAAATTATATGACTTCTCTACAAGCAACTATTACAAGTTCTTTTAGAAAAACAGTTATAGCACGTAGCACCTTTTAGCCCACCTTGCGTTGTTACTTTAATTTTAGCAAAAAATCCTTGATTCGGAATCATTCACAACTTTCAGATTGCCTGTCAATCTTTATCCATTTATTTTATTAGTTGAAATCTTTAAAAGTTGTTTTTTGTATATAAAATTAACAGCTTTCACAATAACCGCCAATTGCTATGACATTTTAAATGTGCAAAAATAATAATTCATTTAAACTAATGAAAAAGGCTTTCAAAAATGTAAAACTTATTACAGGAGGCATTTGCTCCAAGTTCCGGGAACGCGTACCTACACTTCTGTGACTCTTCACCTGTTGGCACTAAATTGGAATGGCATGTGTTAGTTTTACTAATGACATAGCTGCCCTTGTTAGACATGATGGTGCCAAAAGGGATGCAGCAGGCATCTGGCATTGGACCTTCCTGAGACTGAGGCTGCCAGGAACTGACAAGCAGTTTCACTGAACTTGGAGATTGTGGTTGATGTGCCTGAAGTTTTAAATCACTGGAAGTCATACTTGCCTGTTTAACAGAAAAAAATGAAGTTAGGCACTTTGTGGGGGCGGTTCATGGGTGAAAGACACAGTACTATCAAGCTATCTCTAGCCATTATAGCACAAGTTCGATCCCCGGCCACGGAGATGACCCACAGGGCACAGCAGACCTCTCCTGTCTCCCGCAGTTCCCCTCAGCAGTGTGTTTCAGTCGATCTGTCTGTTCTGCTCCCTCCTCTGTCTCTGGTGAGTCTTCTCATGCCCCCCACCACACCTCTGGTCTAATACCCCAGTTCTTGTGTGCATAAATAAAGTAAATCTTAAAAAAAAAAAAAAACATGAAGTTACTTGGAAATAGATAAGAGAATATTTGAAGAAACAAGACCAATCTTTGGAGATGACCAGGAGCTCCAGAAGGCCATGAAGTGACCATCCCTATAGCTGTGATGTAGCAGGGACTGAACATTTGGTCTTCATGGAGCCTCAAGAATATACCAGCATCTTACTCTGCACTGACTTGGTGTAACTGGCTCAAAATCCAACGCCCATAGACACAGTGGTATTACAAGCCATCAAGTATGGGGTAAGTGAGGCTCTCAAGCCTGACCCTTTCAACTCTTAGAATCTTCTAGAAGATATCATGTATTGGAGGGAAAGGAAATTCCTCACAAGGGTATAAAAACAGGGATTGGATTTATCCATTTGTGATCCAAGCACCCGCTTCATGCTTATGAAGTTGTTGTCTTTAGTCAGCTAGGGCTAGATCAGGTCATTGGACAGGTTGCCAGGAGGCACTGACATAAAACCAACAGTGCCTCAGCCAGCGGGATGTCTGCTGCAGGGAGACCGTGGAGCAGCCGAGACTGGGAGGATGGGCTGGCACGAAGTCCTCGCTGAGATGGAGGTGAGTGGGACCTCCCCAGGTGAAGGGCTACCTGAGCTACCTTAGCGAAGCCTGTGCACCCAGCTTGGGAGTGGAAGGGGGTTTGGTGGCGGCTGTGAGGAGACAGTTGTCCAGTGCTTCTACCCTCCCCAGCAGACTTCTGATGGAATGAAGCCAGCACTGGAAAGTCGTGAAGATGGAGATTATTCACGCCCCTGTTTTTTTGTTTTTTTTTTTAAACCTACCACTTTAATCCTCCTAAATGAATCATTTACTCGATTAAGGGTTTAACAGATATTGTCATTATTGTGGCTTTCTATATGATCATTTCATTAACTAGTCTAAGTTCTGACTAACAAAAATAATTAAGTATCCGACTTGCTTTAAAAGTTTTTTTAAATTTTGTTCTCAATTCTGAGCATAGAGCAATAAAGTCAGACATACTTGGGGAGGGGGGGTAACAAAATTTAAGATAAATAGTTATTGACAAAAACCTTTAAATGCCACTTTATTTACAATGCTTAATCCTGTAAAGGCCTGTGATTTACAGGGAAATTTGATAATTTGCACTTTTGACACCCATTGGTAAATGCTTTTGAAATACAAAGATTGTTTTCAGAATTGAAAGCATTTGTACCTCAAGGATTTAAAGGTATTAAAATATTGCTTGAACAATTTCATCTGCATGGACTCAGTGAGTCACAGGAAGTTAAAAAAAATTTCTTACATTGACCTTCAACCCTTCTACTCCAGAGATCCATTATTATCTCTAAAATAATACCTCAATTAGATCCTGTAAATTCCCCAGTCATTCTCAATGTTAATTATTTGCCTACTCAGTCAAATATAGAATTGTGGATTATTTTTCACTTCAAAACCTCATTTTGGGGTCTCCCTGGTGGGGAAAGGGGTTAAGAACCGCACTATGAAGCATCTTCAACCCCTACAGCACGAGTTCGATCCCTGGCTAGGGAGGTAACCCACACGGTGCAGAAGACTGCTCCTGTCTCGTCCACTGCTCCCTCCGTGTATTTAATAAATCTGCCTGTTCTTGTCCCCAGTATGTCTCTGGTGACTCCTCTTACCTCCAAAACCTCTGGCGTATACCCCAGCTCTTGTATGCCTAAATAAATCTTTAAAAAAAAAAAACAAAACCTCATTCCTCCCAGACCTCCTTTGACTCCTTCTCCAGATGGCTGGAGAAGAAGGGAGGTTGGAGACTGGACTCTGGCAGGAGGGGGCAGGGGAGAGGAACAGGGCTTCAGGGTTTTCTATAATGCTCTGTTAGGGAAAGTGGTAGTAGACAGCTGTTCACGATGGTGTCCTTAAAGCATATATTATGTTAAATCAGATGAGAGTGCATCTATATAGGTCAAACACAGTGGACTGTTGACCAAATTGCATGTTCCAACATAATCCATTGCAGGTGCTCTTATGGTTAAATGGTAATGACCATGTTGGAATAGACAGGAAAGACGATCTGTGAGAAATGGGGTGTTAACACTGCCTACAGGGGCATGGCAGCCTTAAGTCTAATGGCCTGGGTAAAATTAAAATTTGATTTCTTTGGGAAAAGAGGATTGTTATTGATAAGTTTGCATTTTGTTTGCTCTTGGCATTCCTTGTATGTTTATAATTTAAATTTCAGAAATACATTTTGTCCAGACTGAAAATAATACAGAAAGTGTCCCAGGTCATTGTCATCCAACTGATGATTTTTCAAACATATTTATTTATTTATGCATACAAGAACTGGGGTATAGGCCAGTGGTGTGAGTGGTGAGAGGATTCACCAGAGACAGAGCAGGGAGCAAAACAGGCAGATCCACTGAAACACACTGCTGAGGGGAGCAGCGGGGAGACAGGAGAGGTCTGCTGCACCATGTGGGTCCCTTCTCTGGCCAGGGATAGAACTCGAACTGCAGTGGCTGCAGTTAGCTTGCATAGCTTCATGGTGCTGCATCTCAACCTCTTGCGCCACCAGGCAGGCCCCCCAGGTGTTGATTTTGAGTCCTTGGATATCAAATGGGGGTGGAAGCAAGTGGCTCTGATTTAAGCACAGACAAATCAGACGCTTTTAAATTTTATGTTTGCCTCGCAGGGGCCGAGTCTACATGTTCATTCTAAATCCAATGACAACATCAAGTTTATCTGCTCGCATCCTCACAAAAGTACCATCTGGCTTTAAAGTTTCCAAATTCTACCGAAGGTAATTTAAAGTATTGGTGGGTATAACAGCCTTCTAATTAAGAAAATCATGGTGTTGGACTAAATCTAGCTCATCTCCTTGCACTAAGTGAGTACGATCATAACTTCTAATGTCATTTGCAATCTAATATTATCCCTGTACGTAGGATGACAAATATTCACAGAGAACCGGAGCTGCGTCTTGGTGTTCATCGGGGCTGCTGTATTTTTCTGTTCTACTCTTTTGGGGGTACAAATAAAGCACATTGACTTCATGTGGATGATGTCACTTCTTTTTCTTGGTGGAGACACCTGAGCATACTCCTGTTTATATTCCTACAAAAAAACAAATGCACGAGAGCCAGGCTTGTGTTCCTCTTGCCTTTCAGCCAAATTCTTGACATAACGTGGCCAAAAATCCTTTCTTTGACACCTGTTCTGGTTTCTCTCCCATTTGTCCTATTCACATGGCACTTCTTTGTCACCCTCCCACGATCCTGTTTACTCATCCCTCCATCAGTCTGGACCACTTGGAATTTCACTGGCACCAGGAAGAACACATCAGTGTGCGGTTACTCTCTCCACAATCTCCGCCTTCGGCGTTAACATCCTCCTCAGAGGACTCAACATCCAGGTCAGTCCATGTTGTCCAAGTGAATAGACAGCTCTGAAAAACAGCAGAAGGTTTCTTACCTCATTCTCAGTCTTGGCAGCGTGGGGAAAGGACAGGCTGATTCTTCAGAAGTTAAGATGATGGCAGGAGCCTGAACACAGGCCATTTGTGAGTGAGAATGAATCAACTGGGGAGATTCTGGAGAACTGGGGCAGGCTTCTGACTACCACGTGGGCAGCAAGGAGAGGGAGCCCTGCCTGGCGTGGCAGGGGCTGAGGCGTTGGAACACGCTGGCTTCTAGAATTCCGGTGCTTTCCATCAACACCATATCATGTGTCCATTAAGTGGGAGGGTGGGAACAGCTCACGGCCAGATGCCTTGCCCCGATCTGTATCCCATGATATCTGCACTTATGCAAAGCTCCTGTAATTTGTGAGACTCACACACCTCTATGCTCTCACTCCTATTAAACCTCCAAAGTCACAGGTACATTTCATACAATTCCTGGTGGGAAGAAAGACGTAGACATAAGGAAATCAAGCTCATTTATGCACCAATACGGCAACAACAAAAGAAACACTAACCTTTAAGTATGTTGCACTGAAGTCTGTGCTTGATCCTTTCTACATGACATTTTTGAAGGAAAATCTGGATCCTGCATTAGCATCGGTCTTGGTACAGGGGAATAAATGTTGTGATCCTACCTTAAGCCCTAGGTGCTCTGTATCCCTAATTGAGGGAAGTGGCTGAGGCATATTTTTTTAGCTTAGCCCAGTTGAATGCATTTGTTACTCAACTGCTCGTACTAAGTATTCCATTTCAGACAGGAGTCTTATTAATGTGCGCTTATTAACACCTCTGACAACTTCATAAATAACAATTATAAATAGAAAAAAATTCAACCTCAGACTGTAAGAACGACTGGCTTTCGGAAAGAGAAACAAGTCTCCCCATCCCTAACAAGCACAGCTTTTCGGCACACAGGGACAGCAAGCCTCCAATCTAAGGCTGATTTTGAACTGCACACTTATTTTTCATTTGAACCGTATTTTCTTTAAATGTCACTCTTCATTAGCTCAAAAAGAATGCCTCATTCTCTGAATTGTTTATGTACAGCTCGTGTTTTCCATATTTGTTGAATGAACTCAGTTCTTTTTATCTGAAAGGTTAGAACTGCGAGGCTAATTCCCATACCTCTGAAAGCTTTTATCCTGATACGCTGGATGTGGTTAATTATATTTTTTGAAAAATAGCTACAGTGTTTATTGAGACATTTGATATTGGTACTCCTTTTTATATCCTTGTCTGAGGCTTAGCATTTTAATAACTGTCTCCATTTTAAAAACATGGCCTGTCTCTGAAAACTTGGAAAAATGGTCATTATGAAAGACATTTTGTCCTGGTGAGGGAGGCATCCTCCTTGCTCTCACAGGGAAGTCTGACACAAAGCCCCTTAGGCCTCCCTGGATGGGAACAAATGGTCAGAGGAGAAGTAAGAGGCACTCGCCCCTGACTGTCTCTCTGGTGCGCAGAGCCTCAGGGACACCTCTCTCCTCACTGCTCCCTGGTCACTGGCGACCAGCAGCTCTCAGTCCTACAGAGATTCAAAGATGAACCTCATCCTTTAGGGGTGAGAAATGAGGGGCATTTCACATATCTTCCTTCTCAGAAGAATATAATGAGTAATAATCCCTTCAATAGCAAGCCATCCATTTTATTCATTCTATCTGCTCATGAAATAAGCAGAGAGCGCTCTGTCCCTGGCGAGCTTGTCCACTCAGAGGTCACCATCCTTGTCCTGTTGTCTCTCAGCACCCTGGCTGGTGCAGCGAGCACGCGTTCTCGCCGCTCATTCAATCGTGTATTCGCAAACGTGTGCTTAGGGCCGCCATGTTCCCAGCAGTGACTGATCCAAGAAATACGGAGGTGAAATGCTGGCTGCTCAGTTGATGAAGCATGAACAGTAATTATATGATTTTCCAGCTGGTAATAGGAGTAAGAATGAAACATCTTAGGAACAGAGAGATGACAGCAATTAGTTTTGCCTGGGAGGGTTCTCTTGTGACTCACTCCTTATGCTTCCGGACCATTAGTACGTTGTCTTATAGCTTTTTTTACCTTGAAATTGCAACCATTGGTTTACTGCACTCCTTCAAATCAGATCTGAATGTTCTTGATATTTCCCCATTTTCCTCAATGGCATCCGTGACTCATTAGCGTCTGAGCAGACCAGTCCTTCCTTTTGACTTCCGACAGCCTGGATTTCAACAAAGTGGATAGCTTCTTTGCTGTTGTTCTAGCACAGCTTCAAAACTTAATAATTTCAAATTCAAGGACATATATTTCAATCAGTTTCATGCATTTACTTAAGTCCTTTATTTTAAAGGGATGTACAGTGTAATTGTGTATGTGCATCTATCTATACCTGTGTATAAGCACACATACACATCCATACTTCTGACTCACACATTCCAAACCCTTGTAATTTTATGTGTTCAAAGAGAACATGATAGCTTTTATTATGTGAATGAGGTGACTTTTAGAAGCATGTAAGAATGAGGACTAGTTACAAGGAGAACTGCCCAAGTGGTTGGGATTTGGAACTTCCAGTCCAACCCCTATTCCTCCCAGTAGGGGAGAGAGCCAAGGGACTGAGGTTGAATTCAACTGTCAGTAACCAAAGATTCAGCCAAGCCTACCTAAGTGATGAGTCTTCCATAATATCCCAAGTGGACATGGAACAGAGAACTTCCAGGCTGGTGTGCACATGAAGACTTAGGAGCACAGCCCCCGGGAAGGCCATGGAAGTCCCTTCCTTTGCCCCATGCCTTGCCTTATCATGTGTTGCACCTGGCTGTTCCTGAGTTGTTCCATTTATAGCAAAGTAGTGACCAAATGGATTTCCTGAGTTCTACCCACTTCTCTAGCAAATTAATTGAACCTGCAGTAGGGATCTTGGGAAACCCTGATTTTTTTTAAGATTTATTTATTTATGCACACAAGAGCTGGGGTACAGGCCAGAGTCCAGGGAGGTGAGAGGATTCACCAGACAGAGAGGGGAACAGAACAGGCAGACGGACTGAAACACACTGTGGGTGAGGAAGGAGAGGTCTCTGGCGCCATGTGGGTCCCCTCCCTGGCTGGTGGCAGGGATCGAACTCGTGCTGCAGTGGCTGTGGTTTGCTTCATAGTGCGTTGCTTAACCCACTGAGTCACCAGGGAGGCCCGGGAAACTCTGATTTGTAGCTTGTCAGAAGCACAGGTAATAGCCTGGTTCTATGACTGGCCTCTGAACTAGAGGAGAGTCTTGGAAAACACTGAATCCTTAATCTGTGGAATCAGATATTATCTCCAGATAGGTAGTATGAGCATGCCAAGGAATTTTTTGTTGGGGTGTGGAAGACTCCATACACATGCTGGGATTGGGTCCAGTGCATCAAAGGAAACATGGAAGGAGAAGCCAAAGAGTCAAAATGCAAAAATATGAAATATCATGGAGACTGCAACAGGCATGCATTCTTCTATAAAAATCAGGTAACAAGAATTCTTAGAAGATGGTACAATTATGGTAGTGGCAGAAAGTGAGTGAATCTATACCTCGTGCCTTCCTGCTGGAGAGCGTGAGAGCAATGAACAATGAAGAAAAGCGCTGTCACACTGTCCTCTCTTCATTCTTTGAGTTCACTGCTTTTACTCCAGCAAGAGCACCATATCCATCTTGTTTAATTTTCCCATTCTGGTGACTGTTTTCTCCAGTCACTGAACATTTGTGCATGGAAGCAGGAAACATGAATATTGTCCACTCCAAATATTGCTGCACAGCACAGGGGAGGGCCTGTGCAATTTGCAAATGGAGGCCATCCATGGCTGCAGGCTTCTGCTTCTGTTTGTTGGATTTCCTGCAGTGTCCCCCAGGAATTCAGTGACTTCCAAATGACGTCCAAAAACTTGAGCTTCCATAATTGGATTTCATTTTGACTATAACTCCCTTAGCTTGATATTCAAGTCCCACCATCATCTATCTTTTCCTTTAACTGTCTACCGCAACTCCTTCTCAAGGATATTGTTCCTAGTGAGGCCCCGACAGAAAGCTGAGAGACTAAGCAGTGGTAATTTGTCCCATGTCACCCACCTACCATGGCTAATCTCCATGAAGAGCCCACATAGAGCCTGGGTCCTACTTCTTTCTCTTACAGTGAACCAGTCTTTGTGCTTGGACTAAAATGAATAACTTTTCTGATTTATTTCCTCTATTATCACAATTTCTTCCTCTATCAAATGGGCATAAAAATAAGGATGATAATGTCCCTAGCAAATAAGATACTTACACACGAGTCGGTCGTCTATAACTGCAAGCAATTCGTCTCTGATAATCCATTTGCAATGTCTCCTAGGGACCCTAACAGAAAAACACTAATGAAGAAAGCAAATTTGCTGCAAGCTAAAGCTTGAAAGATACATAAAATGACACTGGAGAAGTGAGGAATGAGCAGAAAATATGAGTAAGGAAAATATAGACATTAGAAATACAGTAATGAGAAAGTGTAAAACAATGAATAGAGTGTGACAGTAAGAATCAGGCCCAAGAGAGGAACTGAGTATTCCAAACTCCTCAGGACTGATATTCATCCTTTTCCAGTTCTCCTTAAACTTAGGTGAATAATTTGTTTGCTGAGATCTGTAATCCCGAGTTCCATATCTCCCTTCAGGAAGAAGGCGCTCTATAAACTAGGTTTATTTGAATGAGTTCCTGGTTAATAAAATAACTCAAATGAATGCTAGTCCTGTTTGACTCTGCCTTCCCTTATACTTCAGGTTGTGTTGACTAATTTCCCCCAAAATCTGTCACAAAGACTACCAATGCATTTGGACGTGCTGAGCGTCGCAAAGCAGTGCTCTCTGGTACTCCCTTCCCGTGGGAGCGCGCTATGGGAATGATGATACCTAGTGAAAAGAAGAGACACTGAGGAGAGAAAAATGTTCATAAGTAACTGGCCAGAGTGTTAGTAGATCGACTCTCCTAGGATATCAACAATTAACTTGAGAAATAGGGGGATGAATTATACAGATACATTAATTATAGCATTGTATGACATTTGACCAATTACGTCATTCAACAAATAATTGTTCCTACTGAAAACCTAGAAACTTCTCTTTATATGATTTTAGTGAAAATCCCAAGCAAGACTTTAACTGGCATAGTTCTTCTTTTGGGTCCAGTCTTAGTAAGCAGTCCTCCATGTAGATGCCCACCTTTAATCCAGTAAATTATTTCAGAGTGAGATTGGGATAAATCATGCAATCATGGCACTTTACAGCAATTGGGACAAAATTAGAATCCGCCAGTCTTGAAACATGGCATGGGAAACTAGACAAAGAGAAATGTATCCACTCTAAATCCCTAGTGTGTGGTAAGTACAAACTTAGGGATAAAAAAGAAGCAATGCAACAAAAAGAAGCGTTCTTGTTAAATTTCTCAGTAGATGTTTGGATCAAGACTGTAGTTGTGCTTAGGCTAAGTCGCTCAGTTTACAAATAACAAATAATAATGCAGAGGGACCTGTAATTATTAAGGAAGTCTTGAATAGAAAAAGGGGAGTAATGAAGAAAATCACCACCTATAAATGGGAAGAGGAAGGATACATCAACATGCAGCTACAGAGGAAACAGGCAAGTCAAGGGAGTACCAGAAAAGAGAGATTAAGAAGGAAGAAGCCAAATGTTTTAGAAGTCAAAAAAAAAATCAGACATAATTATCAAAAAGATTATAAAGTGACTTCATAGGAGTTGTATTAATTTAAAAACATATCAGGCTTTGTTTAAAAACATATCAAGAACCGGTACAATTACAATCCTAAAAATGTAATAATAGATTGAGAACTATTTGGAAGATATGGAAATAGCTTCAGTGTGGACAACACTTTAGGGATATTTGGCTGAAAAGAGCAGGGAAGGACATCGAAGGTCATAAAAGGGGGTTTGCTTTTGTTTTATAAGAGGAGGAATCTCTTATGTGACCAGCATGATAGTATTATAAAGATCTGGAGGAAAATTATAAAGAAATTAAAAAGAAGAAAACACCAAGAATTTAAGAAGAAATAAAATCTGAAAACACAGATCAGAGCTGGTTTTAGAAAGAAATATTCATTTTCTAACCTTCTCATAGGAAAAGAGAACATTGCTATTTGAAAGCAGCTAAAACAAATTTTATTGATAAAAGTAATAAACATTTCTTTAGTTTGGTGAGTAGATGGTATTCTTGGCTTATGGACATGCCGATATGCCCCATAGCACATGCTGTTCTTTGAAGGAGTTGTTGGCATCCCTTTGTGGAAATCTGAGGTCTCCATTCTTTCCCCTGGAAACCAAGTGGGCTTGTAGCAGTGAGGTACATCCCAGCCATGCTTCACTATGGTAGACGAAGAGAGCGCTCTAATGCAGAAAGAAGACTCCACAATGGTGGAAAAATCTAGATTCTTGTATGATCATCTTGCTCAGTTTTTGGTTAAAGGCCTCCCTGAAAGGAGGAACTTGGCTAGAAAACAGAGGAAAATCTTAATAAACAAATGGCTGCAGATTAACCACACCCCTCACAGTCTGGAAACAGGAGGTGGAGTATGAGTCATGAGCCTAATGCTTTCTTGGGG
The DNA here is from genome assembly GCA_019455555.1 of Galemys pyrenaicus. Taxonomy (NCBI): domain Eukaryota; kingdom Metazoa; phylum Chordata; class Mammalia; order Eulipotyphla; family Talpidae; genus Galemys; species Galemys pyrenaicus. Next base: position 6,674,774 of record JAGFMF010011662.1, read on the forward strand.
CCAGGACCACCCTGATCCACTTCATGCAGCTTGGGGAACAGCCCCTCCAAGGCCATCATGAGCCTTCCTTCTTGCCTTGGGAATGAGCTTTGGAAGTAAAAGTAAATGGACCAACTACAGCCCCATCATTCCACTTGCCTTTAGCGTGTATTTACTCTTCATCTCTCCCCTCTATTTTAAATCCTATATCCTCCATGCCTCCCCTAGTGATGCCATCACTGCTAATCTAGGTGTCTACCTCATGGTGTGTCCCAGTCTCTCACTCATGGAAAGTCTGAGGCTTGCCACTCAAGAGGGCCTTGAGCCCCACCACATTCCCATCATCTACATTGGATAACAGCAACCAAACCTTCTCGTGCTGACTGTGGTCTGTTGTCACCGAAAAGATTGTGACTCCTCTGTATTCAACTGACCCCTGAACGCTAGTCGCCAAGGTCCCAGGTAACATCTACATGTAATTTTGAAGGGAACTTTGTGGTTCAGCAGAAGTACTGGCTGCTCTAAATTGGGAACTGGGTTGCTGACCTTGCAGAGCTCAGGGCCCAGCAGTGCAGAGACCCAGAGCAGGTCAGTAGGGTGAGTTGATTCCACTTCTACTTAACCTCTTCATATCTCACACTCATGTGGTCTTCTGAGAGGGAATATACAGACATAAAAGTGCTTTGCTTTAATGCATCTTGAGGCACAATAACCTCAAGTCAAAATGTTGCCTCTGTGTGGACATTTCAGCTGCACATTCAGCAGGTCACTCCCGTGCTTGATCATTCTTGCAGGTCAGGCTCTGGATGGTGCAAAGTCAATGTGACTAATGAATCCCATGGCCATGGACTCTCTGTGGCACTTACTTCAACAAAATCTGGTTTCTCTAGTGGAATTTATGTTGTGTGCGATTTCATGCCTGTGAATCACACATTCCACAATTTTCTGGGTAGTGATTCTAGCTGAGGTCTTTTGGAAGGAGAAACAACTTCATACCCAGAACAGACGTATATCTCTCAGCTATGTCTTTGTGTGAGAATGGGCTTCTGGTCCTTCAGTGAAGGAAAGGACGTGATCAGTTGCCACTCAGCGTTTGCTTGGTCTCCTCCTGGAACAGCACATGGGTCCCTGTTGATGTCCCGATGAACATTCAAGAGCAGCAGCAGCTACAAGAGCCTATGTCAGTGGAATTCACTGTCGAGCCCATGGGTGACCTTGATCTCTGTTCCAGGGCCACTCTGTATAATCATGTCAGCACTGGAGTGGTTGTGTGGTTCCCATTAACTGGCTGAGTCATTCTGTCGACGTGATCACTTGTGGGTGCTTCCACAGCAGATGTTAGGTGTTAAGGTATGATTCAAAGGTCTTCCCACTTCCTGGCCAATCTCACATCTTCATTCATATGCCTCTAACTCACGTAACTTTGACTTTTATTTTCCAGTGTGCTTATTGGTACCTGATCAATCAGACAGACTATTACTCAGTTTGCATAAATCAGTCGATGCTCTAAACTTGGATCCCTTCTCATTCTACAGAAGGTGGATGACCAAGCATATTGCCTTAAGCTCTGCTCATTAGGAATATTTTTTCTTTACTGTCTATTGATGTCCATTGATGGATCAAGTTGAAATAAATATGCCACTTTTGACAATCTGCATCATATACCAAATCAGTCTGTCCATACCATGAGGCTGAGACTTCCCCTCCACTTTCAAACTTGTCATAAAGGGCATTACATATATGACTGCAGGTGTGAGCTGATGATGAGTTACTGGTGCACACATGATGTGTGAAGTAGGGGTCATGGGTAGCTTTTCTATGCCTTCTAGTCTTGCCTATATACCTTTTGGTGGGGCCTCCCTAGTGGCGTAGTGGGTTGAACGCCGCACTGTGAAGCATCTGCGGCACAGTGACTTGAGTTCAATCCCTGGCCAGGGAGGGGACCCACATGGTACAGCAGACCACTTCTGTCTCCCTGCTCCTCCCCTCAGGAGTATATTTCAGTCAGTCTGCCTGTTCTGCTCCCCACTCTGTCTGGTGAATACTCTCACCTCCTGTGACTCTGGCCTGTACTCCAGCTCTTGTGTGCATAAATAAATAAATTTTGAAAAAAAAAAAACTATACCTTTTGGGATGATGGACATCTCCATCCATGGCTTGTCTAGACTTTTAATCAGGACACTAAGTTCACCTTCCTTACAAAGTGTGACACTATTTTTAATGTATAATCCTGACTGGGGAAGGAGGAGATAATTTTGTTGTCTTCTTGGGCCTCAATCAGAATTAGAAATTATAAAGTAATCATTTGCTAATATATGATTGTGCACAGGAAAAAAATAAGTAGCCATACTCTGAAAATGTAAAAAGACAATCACTTGTGGTCAGACATGAGAAAATTTGAATGTAGTATGGAACATTCACATGTGACAAAGGATGAGAAGGATGTGAATTCACCCAGAAGTAGGGCACCATAATATTGCTGTGAGGAGCTGAGGATTCTTAGAAACTTGATGGAAAAGGGGTGTGTGTGTGTGTGTGTGTGTGTGTGATAGAAAGAGAGAGTTTTTGTATATTGGAGAGCAGGAGGATGGTGCTTTTTGACATCAAGAAATACCTGTTTCCTGTGGAGGGAAATCATCTATGAAACTGCTGAGCTCTGGGGGAGGGGCTGTACTTTGGCAACTCAGTGACAGATCTGTGTGACTGTAGCAGGAAAATGGTGGTTGGTGAGACTAAGAATGCAGAATTAAGACAAATGCAAGGCACTTTGTATATCAGACTAAGAAAGATGACTTGATATTACTATCATGTCTCCCATATGAAATAATTAGCAACTCCAGAGTGTTTTTCAAGTAGCTTGGCATCCTGTAGCTAGCTAGCAACTTGTAACTTAGTGATTATTATCTGAATAAATGTATCAGAATGTTTTTTACAACATAGCTCTACTAGCAACATTTCATGACATATTCAAGTGAGAGCGGATAAAGAGCCCTAGTTCTGTATGAAGACTTATCTATTTTCACATTGTCATAATAATGCAGATTTCCAAACATGAATGTGAGCCGGCAACTAAAATGTAAGAACATCTATATTGAGAAGCAACATTGTTTATAAAAACGTAGCTACTCAATTTTCATTCTTCATGGACACATCCATGAGGAAGTAACAAAACAAGCTCTCCAGACAAACAAAAAATAGTTGATTTCATGATAATTTCACTTTAGCTTCTGTTTGGAAAATTCTATTCAAATTATAAATACTGAGTATAATGTAAATATATTGTGGAACCCTAGATTTTAGATTTTGCTGAAAAAGGTATGTGAAAAAACTAATGAAGATGTAGTCAGCATTATTATTTTTAAAAAGATTTATTTATTCTTGCATATAAGAACTGGGGTGCAGGCCAGAGGTGCAAGGGATAAGAGGATTTCCCAGAGACAGAGTGGGGAGCAGAACTGGCAGATTGACTGAAATACACTGCTGAGGGGACTAGCAGGGAGGCAGGAGAGGTCTGCTGCGCCATGTGTGTCCCTCCCTGGCCAGGGATCGAACTCTGTACTGCACTGGCTTCGGATAGTTTTGTAGTGCTGTGACTTAACCCGTTGTGCCACCAGGGAGACCAGCCAGTATTCTTTTAAAAAAATGTAATTATCCAACATAGGTGACCAATTTCAGGAAATTAGATAAGTGAGGTCTATAAAAGCCTAAGCAGTTTAAAACACATGTTTAAAAATTTTCAGCTGAAGTAAATAATGCAAATATATATCGTGACTGAAAAAGCATAATTTGATTTGAATTTGATCTAATCTCAGAATTATAGCTTAGCAGGGTAAGAGAAAGTTTTATCTCTTCTCAATACACACAGAAGGAAAAAAATAAGAAAGGATGACAATTTAATTTCTGACTCAAAGGGCACCCTCCTGCTTTGGTGTCCACTCAAGTGAAGTGTTAGCCTCTGTGTAGTTCGTGGGCTTCGTAGTCTGCTTGGGCTGCTCTCACAAGATATCGCAGAGCGAGCTGGAAGCAAAAAAAGTGTGTTTCTTAAAGCAGTGGAGTCTGGCAAGCGCGATGGCCATGGCAGTGTGGTCCGAAAAGGGCTCGGTCCAGATAGCAGTCGCTGTGCTCCTCACAGGGTTGTCAGCAGGAAACAAAGTCTTAGTGATAGCCAGACAAAGAGTTTTTTAATCAACCAAGTGATATTTGAACCCTGGGAACAATGGACAGGTTTTACACCATGAGAACTCTTCTAAAAATCATGAGTTTGGATTTAGTTTACAGAGGTAGCAGTAGTGAGTCACTGACATTAGAAATAGTTCTTGACAAGGAACTTCTGGGTCCAAGCTGTTCTGACCTGAAGATCTGTGGATGTTCTCCCTGTGCCGAGGAGTGCACTATGGAGGTGCAATGGCTGATTTCCCATTATCAAGTCTCCCTTTTGTGGCTCTTTAATCACTAGTGGGAGCGAAAAGACTGACTTTACCTGCAGACAGTGGATTCTGCATAGCTGTTCCACCGTTTTGTGTTTTGTTCTTCTACCCAACTTCAAGAAAGTTCTGTGCAGGCTGGTAGAAGACTGAGTCTAGTGACCGTTCCCCTCGGTCCCAGTGCATACTAACGTCCTAGCAGTTCCATAACGAGGTCTAAACTCCTTCCTGCTGGTCTCCTACACACAGCTCCACCCTTCAGCCTCCTACTTAACTCCCAGTGCAAGGAGATGAGCATCTGTTTAAAAAGCTCTTCAGAGTCATAATCACCACATATGTGTCCCTCACCCTCCATCTCCTCAGCTATCGGGAGGAACCCAATCTACGTTTTCCCTGAACACTGCACTGAAACCCACCCCGGCTGATCACGAAGTCTGTGCACTTTTCTCTGCTCCCGGAACAACTTATTTTATGTGTGGCATACATAATGAATATCAAGAAATTTTAATAGCTCATTATTTTGGACTTGGCAGCATTTGACTAAGACGACTTTCTGGCAGGTGTCAGACATCTTCTGTGTGCGAGGACCTGACTTAGACATCAAAGAGATGAAGACAGTGGTTGCTATCTCAGTGATGGGCTAGGGAATTTCTCTAGGACAATCCATTCTGGATACTTACCATGTTAGAATATACTGGTCACATTTCTAGAATGGTTTTAGAATTTCATTTCCTTGGATATTTGCCACTTCCCTGTAAGTGAAACCAAGCAAATATAGTTGAGCCCTTCTGTTTAATGGTAAGAAAATCATGATTTGGAGAGTTCAAACATTTCCACAAGGTCATGTAGCTAATAAAGGTAATCCCAGGCTTCCCATCCAAATGTTTTAAGTATGTCACAATCCCCAGCAGTGATTATTTTTACTTAATCATCCCTAATGTGCTCTATGGTTTATAGACACATACTTGAATGCAAAGCTCTTCATACTTATAGAAGACAAGACTGAGTCATCCCCAGGGGCACACTGATGCGGCTTCTGTGAAAGAAACATTGGTGAATGAGACTGGGGTGAATTAACCCATCGCTCAGAACTAGGTCTGGATTTGGGTCTGGCCTGAATGGGTCAACTTGCGAAATAAGTAGGTCGATTAATACCAAATACTTCATAAAATTTGCTAAATTGTAGCAGCCTCTGTGTGACCTGAATGTTAAGTAGAATTTAGTCCTTTCAATTGCTAAGCAACTATTGCAACATCTGCACTAAAACTCAAATAGTAACATAAACAGGAAAGAATATTTTAATCCTGTCCTTGGAAACTGATCTTTAAACCTAGGGGATGTTGAGAGGCTGGTCTCCAGGGAGCCATTTGCCTTCTTTCTGGGATTATCTGTCTTTTATGTTTAATGGATTTCATTTCAGGAGCCATCAGGTCAATTAATCTCATCATCCAGGATCTTCTTACAGTCTAATAAATATCGTTACTCTCACACATGCCAAGTGATGGTTCCCTCTGCAGGGTCATGTGATGGACAATCTGCTCAATTTGAAGCCCTATAGCTGGCACCCATCTTCTTAGAAAATTTACTTTTATTGGATCGATTAGAACAACAAAGCAGATAATCTGACAAGCTGTAACTAACCCAGGTTTAGCTAAAATCCAACTTTTGATTTTCCTTCATCTTTGTTGAAGACGAACAGGTAGAGTGGGCAGTGAGGGTTGAAGTACGACCAGGGAAGACACAGAAAATAGAGCGTGTGGCCGTGGGTAGAGGCAGACTAGAGAGAAAGCACGCTGAGGGAGTGAGGGACAGCTGCTACAGGGGTGAGGTGATCAGGATGGACAAAGGAACACTGTCATGTATTGCCCGAGCCTGCCAGTGACGTCTCCATGGCCAGGGCACCAAGGACTATGCTGTGTGTCTAAATGCCCAGCTATACCCGATATGGCCGGCATGCTGTGGAATAACCAACTTCCTTCCACCTGCCTTCACCAGTGCGAAGGGCAGGATATAAGCTGAATTTGCATAGTTATAAGTCTGAACTTTACTGGTTTTGCTCAAATTTGGTATTGTGTTCATGGCTTGTGGATGTCCTGATGAAAAGGACAAGAAAGATGTGCATACAACAAATTAGTAAGTATTTATACACAATCCCTTTTATGCCTGTATCTCAGCAATCTTACAGATTGTATTATTATCAAGATATTCATTTAATTTGATAGAAATAAATTGATATAGTAAAAGGTAAAATGCAATTATATTTAGAGTGGGCATACCAATAATATATTTTTATAAAATCAGAATGAAAGGAAATAAAAACTTCAAAACAGTAAAATATAAATTTCAAATTATTTTTCTAAAGATTTATTTATTTATGCATACAAAAACTGGGGTGCAGGCCAGAAATGGGGGTGGTGAGTGGATTCACCAGAGACAGAGTGGAGAACAGGGCAGGCAGATGGACTGAAACACACTGCTGAGGGGAGCAGCGGGTGAGGCAGGGGAGGTCTGCTGAGCCATGTGGGTCACCCCTGCCTGGGGATTGAACTTGAGCTGCAATGACTGCAGATGTTCAGTGGCTGCAGATGCTTCAGTGCAGTGCTTAACCCCTTGTGCCACTTTTGATAGGGAGGCCCATCAAATGGTTTTTCTAAAGTATTCAAAATACTGAGACAGTTTTTTATCAATTAATATAAATTTAATTATAATTAATTAAAGTTAAAGTCAAACATTCTTAGTAAACAAATTTAAGAAAAAAATATCCACATACTCAGTGGTTAGTTAGTTGTCAAATAAAGACTTGAAAACAATTTAATTGTGATAGAAAGCTCTATAAAGGACACATTAATTAAGACAGTAATTATTTCTAACAGGATTTAACACTTAACAATTAAGGAATTGATAACTGACCTGTAAGTCTATGGTATTGACAGCTTAATTAGCCCTTATTATACTTTTGAAAGAGAAGACATTTATACAATGGTGCAATCAAACTACAAACTCTTTTTCAAACTTCAAAAAGTAATCTCTAAAAAGTGAAGGAAGTAGCGATTCTGGGCTGTGCAGCTGGGTTTGGCAGAACAGAGTGAGACATGGTTCACCTGACAGCCAATCATTACAGGCCCTTTGTGGTAAGGTGAGAAACTGTGATCAGACCTTCCGGTGTTTCTAAGAAACAGTGTAAGCAACGTCTTCGTTCTCTGAAGAACTTAGCAACAGGAACAGAGCTCATGTGAGGACATGTCCAGGTGTGTCTCTGAATAGAGTCCCAGGCACCGGGCCGCGCGCTTGGGTTCAAGTCAGCCCTTCATGCCTGAAGTGGCATCTCAAGAAGACACCGAAGACGCCCTCCGGTAAAGCAAGGACTGGGAGAGAGGCAGACTCGCCTGAGTGTGAAGAAGATAAACTGTGTTGCCTGAGTGCATTCAGATGATGTCTCACTCTAAAATATATGAAAACAGCTTGGACATATTCCATTTACACTCCCTGCAAAATTCTGGCTAAAGAGCAAAATTAATCAGCTGTTTTTGAAGCTGCCTGAGGCACCCGGACTGGATTTAGTCAGATGGTTCATGAAGCAATATAGCTGGACAGACTTCACGCACCCACATGCACACGCACACAGGTGCACACACATGCACTGTACCCTCCCACACACAAGCGCACACCCACACCCACAGGCATGCACACACAGGAGCACACACTGCACACGCACAATAGGCACCAACCCCCACACACAGACACACACCCACACCCACAGGCACACATGCAGGAACACACACTGCATACACACACATGCAATGTACATGCACTTTCAGGTGGCCTATCATAGGTAGAAGACCAGAACACTGAAAGTCTCTACAATCATGTATTTTTCTCATGTGCAATCTTCTTGTTAAGTTATCCTCTTGTCTTCTCAGTAAGTATCTAAGTGACCTAGGAGGGCATAGTGGCTCAAGAAGATGTCATATAGCTATGCCAAGAAGTACTATGAAAACAAGTGAGAAACTCTTGACATTTGTGATGACATGGATTCAAGTGGAAGGAAAAATGCTAAGTGGATAAGTCAGAGGAGAAAGATGAATTACTGGTGTTTCCACTGATATGTGGAATGTAGACATAGAATAAAAGGTCAGATAAAACCGAATCAATAACAAACCCTACATATCTGACAAAGCTTTGAGGCTAGCGGTAGGGAGCCGCCCACGCACTGGCCCATGGCCGCCAGAGCTGGGCACAGGCCAGAATCACGCGAGACAGAGCGGGGAGCACAACAGGTAGATCGACTGAAATACGCTGCTGACTGTGGGGCCTGGTGGCAGCCTGGTGTGGCAGCGTGCACCTGAAGGCTGCGATGCTGTACTTCCAAATCATAGACAGTGTTGTCAGTTGTTACTGCAATAAAACAAGGTTTAATAAAAAATTAAAAATAATCCAGTCGCCTCCGTGGTGGCGCAGAGGGCTGAGCTCCGCACTGTCAGCATCCATGACACAGCAGTAGGAGTTCGATCCCCGGCCAGGGAGGGACCCATATGGCGCAGCAGACCTCTCCTGCCTCGACCGCTCCTCCTCCATCTGCCTGTTCTGCTCCCCACTCTGTTTCTGGTGAATCTTCTCACCACCCCCTCCTTGATTCTGGCCTGTACCGCAGCTCTTGTATGCACAAATAAAGCTTTTAAAAAGATTAAAAATAATGAAATTTAGAATAGACACAAATAAAGCTATTTAGTATTTCTTCATCTCTCTACCTGTATCTAGCATTGCAATTCTACTGATTTCTACCTTGATAATTAATACATCCTATTCTCACAGCTCATCACCTTTCTAGTTAAACCTATATTTGAAACTATCATTTTCAGTCATCTAGAGTTTTCCAAAATTCTTGTAGTTTTTGTGTTCCTCTGCCGGGCCTAATGAACTTGACTTTATCCAGAAGCCAGAGACATTTTTTCTAGCACAATCAGATCCTCATCCCTTGCTTATGACCTTTCAATAGCTTCCAAATACACATACAATTATTTAAATCATCCACTAGCAATTATAAGATTGTATATGAGGTCTTATATGTGAACATAGGTGATAGTAAGGTTTTTGTCTGTTACTTATAAATAAAAGAAATAAGATTATAAGAGTCTCCTGACCACCACCCAAGGATATCAGAGACACAGTGATTTAGACACACTAGTTTGTTTTCAGCTTAACAAACGCTGAAAGAGTGGACGTAGAAGGTGGGGAAGAACCAAACACGATCAAGACTGTCTAAAACTCATTAACAGTCACTATTTTTAGCATCTATCAAAACATAGATTTTCCTTGGAAAAATAGTACTAAAGGTTTGAAAGTCAAATATAGCAGGATTTCTCCTCTGTTCTCCATCCCAAGTGTGACTCCCCTCTAGAGTTTTAAGTCCCTCCAGGTATTCCTTTATGTGTTTATAAATAGTATGCTTGTGTTATTATTCCTTGAACTGTCACTGTTTTTATTCTGATGCCAGATGGTATTGCACAAATTGTCCCTTTTGATGCTAGCTGTTAAAGACAGTAGAGAAAAAAATAAAATGCTGATATCCAGAAATGTGTGATTCGAGCCTGGCAGTTTATTTTTCAAATTAATATTTATTAAAATTCATTGATGTACAAACTATGTTTTCAGCATTATATCTAGAAGTGAATATAATTTGGATTCCCAAATTATCAGGAGTACTATTCTTCAATGAGAAAGCACAGGTACTAATATTCATTAACGTTTATATAAGTATGTGATGTAACAATATAACAACAAAAAGCAATAGCTAATGAAATTTAAACTTGTCTCCATAGGAATAGAAAACAAGAAAGTATAAAATTTATTAAATATCACTTCTCTGTAACCATATCCTTCAATAGTAAGATATACTCAGCCAAAATGTCTCTTTTGAATAACTATTCTTTACAAAATGAATAAGCACTTCTGGAAATTGCTTTATTTATTTATAAAAGAAGTATGTATTTACTATTGACTTGTAAAAACCTAGATTTTTGACAACACAATTAATAAAACATGAATATGTTCTTTTCTGGAATTTACTATCATTGCAATAGTTTTATAAAAAAGGGAAAATAGCCACATTTTATAGAGTATTTCATTTTTCTTGAAGTGAAATAATACATTTGAATGCACTATAAAAATATTAGTGGTAATTATAACAAATGGGTTATATTTTATTTATTTGTAGTTCTTAATCTCTTAGGTACAACTTATATTTGCACAAATTATTTCCTTAATGCATTTTCAAATTAAGTTTTAAGTGGGTTCTATACTTCTTAAACAATATACCACCAACCAGATCAAACATTTCTATACAGTTATTGTCCATTCAGTATGCAGATTTTATTTTCTTGTTTTTCAAATATCTTTCCAGTAGCTGAAGAGAGGAAGATAGAATAAAGTAGCACACAACTAAAATAAGGGTGGACACTCTACTCTGAGAGAGAGTTATCTGAAGACTGAACACTTAAGGATCCATTAGTATGTGATGCTTGCCTTCCAAAATCTTTGTGGCCGTATAGAGATTTGCTTCATACATTTAAAGTGGGTAAGTTAAATTCCCACACATGTATTTTTATTTCAATGCAGTGAATGCCAGATATTCATCTAATGCCAAATCCTGAAAATAGTATCTTCTTTGTAGTTTTTATTTGTCCTCACTGAAAGTAATTTTTGCAAAAATTGAATTGCATTTAGTTCCTAAACATACTTGATTCTCACAATTAGCTTTATAAAGTTACCTCAATACTGAGTTAGTGAATACTAAGCCACTGTGCTAATGGCACTAGAAAGTTATGTTCCTGTGAGCCTCGAGACATCAATACTTTCATAAACTTTAAATCATCCCGATTTCATATTTCTAGATATGTAATATATATATATCTGTCTTTACTATTTAAACTATTTTAAACAATTTTCTTTGCTAGTAGATCATTAAGCAATGTTCAGCTACATAATGTCAGGTTAAAACAAAGCTTAAAATTATGTCAGGAAGGGTTATGGGAAGAAGAGAACTAAAAATGATCAGGTGGCACAAGAGGTTAAGTTGCAGCAATATGAAGCATCTGCAGCCACTTTAGCTAGTTCAATCCCTGGCGAGGGAGGGGACCCACATGGCACAGCAGACCTCTCCTGTCTCGCCCACTGCTCCCCTCAGCAGTGTATTTCAGACCATCTTTCTGTTCTGCTCCCCACTCTGTCTCTGGTGAATCTTCTCACCCCCTACCCCTCCCCGCCTCTGGTATGTACCCCTGTTCTTGTATGCATAAATAAATAAATCTTTAAAAATTCAGACTATGCAGGGCCCTGAAATCTATGATTATATTTCTTCCTTATCCTAAGACAACCAATAAACTATTAATTTGATTTAAGCAAATGGCAAAATTATTGTATTTTGGTCCCCAATATCACTGTGGAGAGGCGGTTGGCAATGTAGCCCCACTTCATCCTCTCTGTTTAGCTAACTGGACTCCTCCAGTCTCCTCCTAAGAATTGCCTGGGAGAAGTTCCTTTCCCAGCTGGAAGTCTGGTCCTGGCACCATCCTTCCACTTGCATGTTCAGCCTGTCACCACGTCTTCTGCTTCTTTGATGGTGACCAAATGTGCCCACAGTTAATGCTTTTTAGTGCCCTTTTACTTTTTGTCATAATTTGCTTCAAATGTTCTTTGCCTTTGCATTAACATTTCTTATGCACCAAATCCAAAGCAGGTGGTAACTTTAGTAGCTTTTGAAGTTCAATTTAAGTATGTTTTCCCTGGTATTAAGAGGCTATACTTAGGGATGACTGTATTTCAGTTGAACCAATCTTATTTCATGCTGTCTTTGTTGCTTGATTAATGGGAGACTAGTGTAATTCTGTTCAACTCCTGTATGGTTTCCAAGTGAATTTTATAAGGAGATGAATCCACCACTCTGCTGATAAAGAGCATGGAAACATTCCTGTTTGTTTAGTTATTTTATCTCTAGTTAATCAAGATGTGTAGTGTTGACTCAATGCTGAATTGAATCCCTTGCACATAACTCTATGTTATGGTCATGCAGGCGAGTTTTTCACAGCTAAGCTAAAGAAGTCTGATGAATCTGTGTGGGGGTGGTTAAAGAAAGAAATCAAGGGCAACCATTTTACTAAGCTGGGGCCCTCGTTCTTACCTTCGTGCTAGTGGCTAATTGTGTACTCACAATATGGTTGATATAATATTGGAACAATGGTAAATACAGATATAGGTACAGAGATTAGTGTGTACACACACACACTCACACATATGTGTAGACATATTACATAACCCCAGTTGTATATCCAACATAATCCCAGTGATAGGGTTCTTTAAAACAATTTGTTAGTATAGTTAACATTTTTCTTTTTCAGATCCTATGAGTCTCTGTCCTAAGAACTCTATGTAAAGTTTCAGTTTTTTTATTATCAAGAACTGCACTGAGTAATGTAAGCAAGCATATGTCCCGTCTTGCAGTGATGTACATCTGCAAGGAGAAAATTTCACGTTCAAGTTCAGAGTCACAGAGTGTAAGTGGTTTACCTGTCTCTCTGTGCTCCTATGACTTATCCACCAAACCCACTTTCCCATTCACCATGGAAAATCAGAGGCAACATTTTTTTCCCTATGAAGATCATATTATGAAAGATTCATTATATTACATTTATTTAGTATATTTTACTGATTAAAAGTTATTTTTAAAAAAATCAGAAAAATGTGCAGACATTTTAAAAGGGGTCCCAAATTCACTCATTGATCTATTTTTCACAGTTACCACTTCCTTTTCATTGTAGCTCCTATTGGGAAGTGATTTTACGTGATAGACCATTATATCCAATGTCTACTTCTTTAAAAGTGCACTTTGTTTTTTACTGTACATTAAGAGATATAGCACAATGGATGGGCACTACCAATCTGTTGCAACTAAAATAAGTTTTATTGACTGTAAGTGAGAAGGTCTGAGCATGCACATGCAAGACAGAATTTCCTGATATTTTCAGAGTTTCTCAAACTTTTGTGTCTTTGACTCACCTGTAGTTTTCCACTTGCTGTGTCTATGCAGGTGCTGACTTCTCCCTTCCTTTCTTCTAATAAAGCTAGCACATTTCTATATTAAAAAAAGATAGTTATAAATATGCTATCTATTTCCATTTTGGTTTTCAGGTTGTCAAGAATGTAAAAAATATGGTATTCAATTGTTCCTTACATTGTGCCATATTTTTTCCCAAAGATTTATTTATTTATGCATATAAGAGCTGGGATATAGGCCAGAGGTGGGTGGGGGGGGACGGGGGAGTGAAAGGACTCACCAGAGACAGAGTGGGGAGCAGAACAGCCGCTTCCACTGAAACCCACTGCTGAGGGGAGCAGCGGGGAGACAGGAGAGGTCGTTGCGCGGTGTGGGTGAGCTCCCCGCCTGGCAGGGATGGAACTCCTGCTGCCGTGGCTGCGGTTTGCCTCACAGTGCGTTGCTTAACCCACTGTGCCACCAGGGAGGGCCCCGTTACTTACGTTATGCCATTTTTATTTTACTTTAGACAGCAGTGGAGGCCACAAATTAAAAAAAAAAAATCAGGAAAAGTTCATCCTTAATTGTACTTGGTACAGTGACACTGGAGACCCCGTGTCAACTATAAGAGGACTGTAACTTTCATTGGTACAGTCTGCAAAGCTCAGCAGAGAAAAATGGACGTAAGGTTTGAATGCATTTACACTTACACTTCCTTCTGCGCTCCCCAAAGCGAAAAATGAGTTTTAGTAAAATTGGCTCTTGGAAAGATGATTTCTGCCATTGACTCATTTTATAAGATACACAAAGTAATTGTACAGTAATTTTCATACTAACATTAACATGACTACAGTGTAAGTAGTTTTAAAATTTCAACTCAATTTCAAGCATCTTTCTCAGCTCGTTTCCAAACACACATCATATCAAAATTGCACTCTATTCTCAACATACTAATTATTTATTGAAAAATGTGTGTGAAATTTGCCTGAAAGATGAGACAAAGTCAGTTACTCAAAAGCTTGTAGAATTGAAAGGGGGATGTGCCATTCAGCTAGACTTATAACTCTGAAACATTTAGGCAATACAAAGAACAGAAATGGATTTTTTTCCATAGAAATAATTTCCTCAGACTATAAAATTGCAAATTGCTTAGAACTATCTTTTATATTTCGTAGGGATAATCTAAATAATATTGCCTAAACTGTGTCCTCATCCACAACGCATGTTTTTTTTTTTTTTTAATAAATAATACCGTAGGACTGTGATGGAATTTTTAATTCTAAGTACTTGTGATGATTAAATACAAACCCATCTGAAAGAGTTGGCAAACTATATGTGACAGTACCTTTTTTTAACTTAAAAACAGGAAGACAAAATAAACCTTCAGATAGAGCAAAAACCAATGAAGTGAATTTCTATATAAATTTGATGACTTCATAAACTTCTTTTCATCCTAAGACTGTTGTCCTGGTCTCTGAGAGGACTACCCAGGTGGAATAAGCATCCAGGGGAGGATGCAAGGAACCAGGAAGTAGGTAGTAACAAAATAAGTGGATAAGGTGAAGAATATGAATAGAGTTTAAGAGGTAGAACAAGTAAGACTTTTGTGAAAGTCAGCTTAGGGACAAATATACATCAAGAATTAATTTGAATGGAAACCTTTCCTTTCAATGACTTGTAACTTACTCATTACCCTCTGTTTTGACTTACAAGAGCTCTTATAAAATGATCTCATGAACTCTTGGGTCGTCCATTTAGTCTCCATAGTGTGAGTTATGCAAAATTTCTCTGTAGCATTAGCCAAACTGACTAAGAGATAAATGCTTACTAGTGATTTACTTAATTCAAGATCAAAGTCTTTTTCCCTTTATGAAGTTGTGGGCCATTTCTATGTCTCTGAAAAAAGTATTTTTCTCAGCGACTGAGTTTCTGGCTTTCTTCCTTGGGGCAGAAATATACATTTGGTAGCCTTAGATCTAAAGTACTCTAGATTTCTCTTTGGACTCGTGCTGCTAATTTAGCCAAATATAAACTTGAACATATCTTTTCCTAACTTCCCTGACTGTCTTATTAAGAGATGATATTCCTACACATTTTGCTTTAAAAATATGTTCTAAATAAATGAAGGGACATACCATGTTCACTAATTGAAAATTCTAGTACAATTCTTATAAAGGTATACGTTTTCTCCCAGTAGAGTTCTAGATCCTATGAGGTCTCAATAAAAATCCCTAAGGAACTTTTTGGTGGAACTCAAAAACAAATTCTAAAATTTTTGCAGATTCTAAGACAAGCTTGGGATAGAACAAAATAGAAAGAATTGCTCTAATAGATGCCATTGCTTATTGTAAAGTTATAACAACTAGGGAAATGCACTATCAATCTAATTACAATAAAATGAAATGTCAGAACATAGTCGAGAGCCTCAAAGCAGGCACCTTTTGTAGAAATGTGGTTCAGGATGAGGTTGTCACTGAAGATGAGTGCAGAAGGAAGATGTTTTTAGTAAATGACTCTGTAATGACTCAATATGCATATGTTAAAGAAAAGAGAGACTATTTGCATTACCTATCACCACATCCCAAATAAATTTTGGGAGACATAAATGTGAAAGGCAAACCAATAAAAGCTTTAGTAAGTTATTTAGAAAAGACAATCTACAGAATCTCAACTTTGAGAACATTCTCTTCAATAGGATACAAAAAGCTCTACTTATAGAGGAAATTAATCATGTATTTTATGCTTTCAAATTAAAAATATCTGTTCATTTAGACACACCAAAGTGGTTGTTCATAAAAATTACACAAAATAAAAGGTATTTGTCATACATATACTGATAGAAGAAGGTCTTTGTGATACTAGTAACCAATAAAGGATTCATAAAAAACAAACACTCCAAAAATTCTACAAATCAATATGAAAATCTGACAGCCAATTAAAAATGAGGATGAGATGTCAGCGAGTATTTCTTTACAGATTAATCCCAATGGCTGCTAAAAATATGAAGTGGTCTTGTATTTACTGCGTCAGTTGTCAGGGAAACATACAACCACAGAGGAATCAAGCATTGACCCACAAAAATGGTTAAAGAAGCACACAGAAAGGAATGATAGTGTCAACAGAGGCAATGATTTGGAAGAAATGAAACTTAAAGACACTCTACTGTGAGTAGCAGTATAAATTTTACAGCAAAGCACATCATCTTCTCAACTTTAGCTTGGAAAGCTGAAGACAGATAACTACAACCTGGTAATGATGCTCAGTCACATTGACTTGAGAAGTGCATGCGCATAGGAGTCAGGTAGCTGCCAGAGTCAGCATAGCTGTGCTCTTCAGTGTCCAAGGATGAGAACAACTCCAGGTACCTATGCGCAGATGAACTGTTAAATACTGTTTGGCATGTTCATGCAATGGGATGTGATAGAGACAGCTGGCCAAATGGGTCTTGGGCCAACAGCCTAATATGTCAGATAAAGAAGAGTACAAACAATGTAATTGCTTTAGTGTATGTTAAAAAAGTCAAAATGAAACCACCATTTTCAGTGGTGCCAGCTGGGCAGTGATTGCCTCACCTACTAAAATAGAAGGTACCTGTAAGAAGTGGTTGGTGTGATTGGGGAGTTCCAGGGCTTTAGGTGTGTGGGGAAGGTTTATTTCTTGAAATTCGTAATAGAGGAAACAAAAAGGCTCTTTACACAATTCCTTAAAACTTTAAAATCAACATTACAAATAATATTTATAGCAAACCAAAAGAAAATACAATTCTAATTTTAAGATGATATTTACTAAATATAAAGAGAAAAATTGCACTGGTGGTATAACTGTACTGAAGGTTATTTTTATAATCTAATATTTAATGGAGTCATGTTTTAATGTTAGTTACATGAAGAGTTAGATCAATTTCGGTTGAAATTAATGCAAGTAAAACAGAAGATCATTACTCAGAGCTTACCCAAAAAAGGTCTACTAATGATTGGCATTAAGCACATTATTGACAATAGCTCCTTAACAAAATTACAGCACGCTGATTTTAAATGAGAATTTAATATTAAATTTATAAAATTAGATTAATTTGAATTTAAATTAACAAAATTCTATTCCAATATCCAATAAATATTTGAAATGAGTGAAGCAATAAGTAGAGATATGATTGACAAGTGACAGGAAGGGGAAGTAATGCACTCCAGCTAGCAAAATAAAGTCAATTAATAATTTAGCAAAAGTTAACAAAAATTTTCACTCATTTTACCTGAGTTAACATTTATATCTCTACCACATATCTGAATTTAGAGTATCGCAGCACAGGGTAACTGGTCCTTCTCTGATGCGAACATTGTTCAAAGAGCTATAAGGCAGAGAATATGAGATGTTCTATGAAGGATGCAAGGTGCAGGCCTCCCTGGTGGCGCAAGGGTTAAGCACCACACTAGGACTTATGCGCTGCAGCAGGAGTTCGATCCCCAGCCAGGGAGCTGACCCAGACACACAGCAGACCTCTCCTATCTTGCCTGCTGCCCCCCCTTGGCAGTGTATTACAGCAATTCTGCCCGTTCTGCTCTCCACTCTGTCTCTGGTGAATCCTGTCACCCCCTCTGGCCTGAACCCCAGTTCTTACATGCATTAAAAAACATCTTTTTTTTTTTTTTTTAAAAGGGTCCATGACAAGACTTCCCTGAAATAAATTTCCCCAGGTTTGGGCTGGCGGTTTCCCATCTTTGGTGTCCTGGCCCTGGGGACTTTTGTGTCCTTCAGTTCGAGTGGTATCTTTTCTTTTCAAATAAGATAAGGATGACCCCGTGTGCTTGCTTGGAGGGAATGCTGGTTGCCAACGCTGCATGTGCGTCAGAGGTACAGAGTCACACTCCTTCAGTGCACGTCACCCCGCCACACCTACCACCAAAGCGCCATCATCCTCCACCTAATCCAGCCCCTCCCCCGCCCCTGCTTGTACTGCTCTATTCTTCTCTCCCCCTCTGGTAGCCTCAGTTCTACAGTCTGATTTCTAGGGTTTGCTGCAGTTTGGTTTTGTCTGTTTATTTATTTTGCTTCCTTCTATTCCACCTATTAGTAAAATTGTCAGAAAAGGGTGATTTTGAAAGGAAAGGGACAAGGGAATTCTTTCTATTGCTCTCACAGTAGGAAAATGTCAGGCTAATCATAATCATTAGGGGAGAGTATATTTGGAAGCTGACAACCTATAAAATGATTCTCTTAAAACTATCTCTTCTTTGAATCTCTTGGAAAAATACGTGAGTACCTTCAGATTCTGCACATCTCAATTTGCGGCCAGAGCTCTTGGCCATCTCTTACCCTCGGCGTCAGAACACTGCTTTCCATCTACTTTATTCCACGATTAAATCATTATTAAATATCTACCATGTGTCAGGCATTACCCCAGAAACTGGCAAGCAAACATCACTCAGTCCTACTCAAAAGATGGCTTAATATAGATAACCCTATTTCTATTTAGACATTATTTCTGATTCCAAGCAATTATTTTTATTGCTTTGCTTAACTGAAAATTCCTTTGTCACTCACTATTAAATGATATTTTCATTTGATTTATGCTATCTCAGGGGCAATTTTCCTGAACATTCAAGTAGTACCAAGCCGGTGAATAGTTAGTCTCATTCATATATATGTGGCCAATGCCATTTTCACCTATGATTGTGTTTGTATTTTCTCTTTTTGCAGTTTCACTGTGAAGGTACAAATTGTTAATGTTTTTTAAGATTTATTTTATTTAGTTATGCATATAAGAGATGGGGTGCTACGCCAGAGGCATGGAGATTCACCAGAGACAGAGTGGGGAGAAGAACAGGTGGATCTACTGAAATACACTGTGAGGGGAGGAGCGGGAGACAGGAGAGGTCTGCTGCGCCCTGTGGGTCCCTCCCTGGCTAGGGACTGAACTCAGGCCACAGGGGCTGGCCATAGCTTGGTAGTGCTAAGACTTCACCCCAAATTGTTAATTTTTTAAATTGTTATTTTCTCTCCCAGACTCATTCTGTTTGTGTCAGATACAGATTGTTTCTTCAGTTCTAGAAAATTTTGTTTCTCTGCATCGTGTCCTTTTTGTGGTTGAACTCTCCCCGAGTGTGAAAATCTTCACATCTCATACATTTGTTCTTTCCATCAATCCAATGGCTGCCATTCTGGTCAGCCATACTTGGGCTCAGGAACATTTGTCTTGGAATGTTGTGGAAAGAGGTCACACAGAAGACCATGATGGGCATAAGCACAGTAGCTAGATGAATGAAAATGTCATGTTTAGCTAGCCTTGAGTCAAATGGTGGATGGAAAAGGATAAAACTGCTCCCACACAGCAACTTGAGAGGGAGACCTTGTGAAGAAATGATCCAAGTTTCTTGATCTGTGGACACTGGAACTTTTCCTGGAAATGCCTCAATTTGAGTAAGACTCTAGAGCAATGAACCTCACTGTGGTCCTTCTTCACACATGTCTCTTCTCTTCTGAGGGTTTCCTGGCTAATTTTCCCTCCCTTACCTCTTTCTCTCAATCCAAGTGTATATCCAATCATATATACATATTGTGAATACAGAAACACACCCACATTTTTTCCTTTGTCAACATTATGTCTTGAAAAAAACATTTTTTAAAGTCTCAGAGGCTACAAACTAGTTTCCTGTATCTTAAGGCAATGAGAACTCAGTATTGAAATAATTTTTAGAAGTGAGGAAATAATGATATTCTGTCTAGAGAAAATGTCTTTTTTTCCAACAGGTTGAATGTTGCTAATAGATCAAAACAAGGAGGAAGAGGGAAGCAGGCCTGAGAAGGTATAAAACATAGTCACATTTTCATATTGAAACTGACTGAATAGTCCATTTGATTCCTTTCCATGACCTAGTTTTTGTTTTTTTTTTGGGGGGAGCCTATCCCCGGATGATTATGATGCTTGCAATTTGATGGAGCAAATATTTCTTGGCTGAGAAACAAGTGATCTGTCTGAAAAGTAAACATATGCAAGAAATAAATTTCTTGGTAAGTTAATGAGGAAAAAATTTCGTCTGAAATTTTTTGGCATGTAATTTGCAGCTGTATTAGTCAGCACTTGATGGGGAAAGTAGAATCACTGGGAGTATTTGCAGACAAGGGACTTACTGTTGGGATTAGGCTTTGTTCCATAGAGGGTTCAGTGGAGATGTCTGCAGAGAAGCTAAAGGATCAGTCAAGACAATGGGAAGTTCTCGAGAGGCTCTGGGATGTGTTGGGTAGACACGTCCTCTGGAGCACCAGAGCAGGTAAATTATGTCAGGGATTTGGGTCCTGCAATGTACCATTAAATATGCTTTTAGACATATTTACTGGAGTCTTCATGACCAGCACTTCTTTCTGCCATCTTTATTATAGCTTTCTCTACTGTTTCACTTAATTTGCTTTGCTGAAGACTAATCTCAAATTCTGAGTTGAAATTTAAGTCTGCCAGTGATAGATTTGCTCATGACAAAAATGTTATGCTTCATTATATTGCTTATAATAACTTCTTTCCATGGTCACTGTCTAAAGCAAGTGGAAGAATGGCTTCAATTTTCCTTCTAAGAGGCAGGTCAAGTTATTAACCTGACCATTGTTTCCAGAGGGTGAAAGTCAACCAACATCTGTCTCATACTTGTCTGTTCACTCATATCTCTAGGAAAAGGGAATATCAAAAAGAAGATTTTCATGTTGCAGGTGATATTCTGCAGAAAGTTTACCTAATCTTTCAGCTAAAAACTTTATTTCACCTTTTATTGTCCAATGTAATATATATATAACTTTAAGATTTTATACTCAAACTATTATAAATATTGGTAAAATTTCATGCATATTTGGGATTGGATAGTGATAAAGACAGGCAGAGAGCTTCAGATAAGCTTAGATGCTTGACCCTTTGTTTATATTGACTTGCCAAAGTGATATTTACATATTCCTAAATACCTTTCACAAAGACTTGACAAGATTTCTAAAGTCATAAATTATTGATGTATTTAGGTCTTACTGGTTTTCTTTAAAAATATGAAAACTAATGTTATCAGCATATAATGCACATATAACAAGTTCTAGATGGTTCTGTAAAATTATGCAAAATAATGGCTATGGATTGATGTATATATTTGCAAGTGTATATATTATATATACATAAATTTAATATCAACATTTCCTATTTAAGAAAATATTATATAATATATGGTGTTATTTTAAAATATAGTTTTGAAACTTATCTAAAATGTTTAAAGTGTCAGTTTTATGAATATCCTTGAAGTAGAAGTGCAATTTAGTTTTTGGCAGATAATTTTTCAGAGCATTTTTCTAAGTTAGAGGCAGCCAAATGTCATGTATTCATTTTATTAGGAGTAGGAAACCAATAGGTAACCTAAGACCTGGCTTAAATATTTAAAGTATTTAAACTCTTTTTTTTTTTTCATCACATAGAAAAACTGGTTCACTGAATTTTGCCATTTTTTAATTACTTTCTAAATGGAGATAATAATGAGTTCTGAAATGGTAAAATGATAGTGATTTAAAAAAACTAAGAAAAGATTAAAACATTGATAATGTGTTAGCTAAATGTTTACCTAAAGAGTATTCAATATCAATGGCAGAATCAACGTAAAACATCACACTATCTCCATATAAGAGTTTACAAAATGTTTCACTAAAAGAATAGAACTGATTTCTGAAGGATTTATTTGAAGCATGAGTTTGGTAACAAGTAAATGTAATTCAGTCTATTTCTCATTCTAGTTTCTTTCCAGTTAAGTCTATAAACATAATCTTTCTTGAATCATATGAAATTTTAAACATTTTACCTAGATCTTTTTAAATGTCTCTAAAAATAAAGAATTTTTTTAAAAGATTTTATTTATTTATGCATACAAGCACTCGGGTACAGGCCAGAGGTATGGGGGGTGAGATGATTC
Organism: Galemys pyrenaicus; assembly: GCA_019455555.1. Lineage (NCBI taxonomy): Eukaryota > Metazoa > Chordata > Mammalia > Eulipotyphla > Talpidae > Galemys > Galemys pyrenaicus. The sequence continues at coordinate 6,697,129 of JAGFMF010011662.1, forward strand.
ACCACAGAGAGCAGGGAGCTGAACAGGCAGATCAACAGTGAAGCACACTGCTGAGGGGAGCAGAGGGCACAGCAGGAGAGGTCTGCCGCACCATGTGGATCCCCTCCCTGGCCGGCAGCAGGGATCGAACTCGTGCTGCAGTGGCTGTGGTTTGCTTCATAGTACGTTACTTAACCCACTGCGCCACCAGGAAGGCCCAGAATTGGGTTTTTATATGACTATCTTCTGAGTGTAATCACAAGCAATTACTTAAAGAACTGCATAGAGAGCTTATAACAACTGTACGAGTTAGTTCATGACCCTGGAGATTCACATTTTATTTAGTTTATGTCCATTTTTCTGCTGAATTACTGAGAACCCAAGGCAGATAAAGAACACTACACTGAGATGAATGTGAATTCTGGAAGAATGACAGATAATGTTTTCGTATAAGTTTATCCTACTTAAAATCTTGGACACACTTACATTAAAATGTTACTTTTTGTTTATCTGAAGTTCACATTTAGCACAACATCTTAGTTTTTTGTTTTGGTTAAATCTTCCCTACCAAAACCACTTCCATCTTTTCAAACTGTCAGAGGTGCCATGAGAGTAAGGACATCAGAGTTAGTCTTCAAACCACTCTTAAACGATGGTGCCTACGTCCTCCAAGGAGGCTATCAAGATACAGTGGCCTCCTCACAAAAAGTCTTCTGAAAGAATCAAAGCAGTATCAGTAAGAGTTCTTCATCATATGGACCTTCTAACTGATGCAATTATAGAAGATTCATCCTTATCACACAGAGATGCTCTTATTTGTGCACATGATACATTTTTTTTTAAAAGCCCACTATCAAATACTTCCAATGTCTTTGAAGTTTACATTGTGGAGTGTTTTGCCTATATTTTTGTCTAAGTATTAATGGTTTCAGGTCTTCCATCCAAGTCTTCCATCCATTTTGAGTTGATTTTCTTGTCTGGTGTGAGACAGTGGCCTGGTTTCTTTCTGTAGCATGTGTGATGCACATGCACAATGGAATACTACTCATCATCCAGAAGATAACCCATGTTATTTGCAGCAACATGGATGGGACTGGGATGGATTATTCAAAGGGTGGTGAGCCAGAGGGAGAAAGAGGCCTGATGGTTTCACTTATAGATAAAATCTAGAGAAACCAAAGATCAGACAGACTGTTAGTGACCCTTGAGAGAAAACCGTTGTCTGAGACATCACTGGGCGAGGGAGGGGAAGGATAGTAGACAGGGCTTAGGGATTGAGGGGTGAGGAGAGCACAATAGACTATGGTGGAACAATAAGTGCTTTGGTGGGAAAATTATGATGACCACATCTGAGAGAAGAAATCTTGTCTTCTGAAGAAAAGAAAAATACAAATATTTCCAAGGTATCGCCATTAATTCACTTTTCAAGGAGCAAAACGTAGTCAGGAAGCAATTAATGATTCATTGACAACAACAAAGCACAATGTTCCGTGTGAAGGTGGAAGTCCCAGTTATCTAAATCACTGTCTCCAGAAACCAGGTTGAGGAGCCTCACAGAGTAGCTTAAAGGCTGACGTGTTAATGATTTTTAGTAAATGAAGCAAATTTTTTGATTGGAAGTGATGAGACGGGGTCATTCCAGAAAATCTTGTCACAGTGTATTTCTTCCTGTAAAAACATTAGACTATTCATTCTGTGGCTAGATAGAAGGCCGGGTTTATATTATCTATCTTAACTCCAGTCATTTTTTAGCCATCTTGTGGCTATTCACTCAGGATCACTGTGAATAGTCATCACATTTAATATCTACTTACTTTGATGGCGTTCTTCTGCATTTTGTACTTAAAATGCTGCCTCAAAAATAGGAAACGATACCTTTCACAGTATAATTATCTTGGATGTCTTATATAAATGGTCTTAAAATAGATCTCCAGTATGACAATCTTCTAATGCTCTCTTTTCAGCTTTTCTAGAACATGCTATATGAAAAAGTTTTTTTATAATTAATTATGCCTTCATGACAAAAACCAGAGGGTTAGCTACAAAGAAACAATTTCTGATGACTTCTGTATAGCATGCAGAATCCATGTTTGTCTGTTAAACTGAAATTTGTTTTAGCAAATAGTTTCATACTAAAATATATTTTACTTATGTCTTAATTACTAAATATTTCTTGACTAATAGTTTATAAATTGATAAGTTGCCTGCTCTGTTTTTAAGTGCTTATTCAATAGCCTTTTGGTCTTTGATGTTGTAACAGAGTATACAGTGCATGATCTAAATTGTTTCTGTCATTAAATTCCATGAAATAAATATAACTCATGATCCTGTTATTTTGACTCTAAGACAGGAAGGACTAAGAATCTAATAATCTTGGTTTTAAATTATAATTTTAAAATTTATAAGATCTTAATTCTAGGGAATTCATCTACTCTTTCTGAAATTCAATTGTCTCACTCATAACATGGGCAATAATAGACAATTCAAATATGTAATATAAAGATGAAATTGATGTAAAAATATCAAGTGGAATGACAGCTATCCAATAATCACATCTGGGTTTAAAGTCCCCTTTGGGAAATCTTCAGTCTGAGCAGCTCTGCTACATATCAGAAAACTGGCCAAAATAAATCAAATGGAAATTATAAAACTGAAAATTCAGCAGGTAATAATTTATGAAACTATTACTGAAAACCATACACTATGCCATATACCTAATATTTTGATACTTTTGTATAAATTCGGGATATATATGATAAATTTGATGTGTGTGTGTGTACACATACTCCATATATTGGAACTATATGTGTGTGGCCTTATTTATACGCATTCATATATGCGTGTATATACATACAAATGTCTGGCCCATGTTAGTACGACCCCCTCAAATGGACTGACAGCCCTCTCCCACAACCTGCTTTTGTGAATTGAAAAGTTTCTTCCAACTAAATTGATTCATATCTCTCTCTTTTTCTGAAAAACATCCCCATTAAATTGGCTGCCTACAACGCCAGCCAGTTTTCTCTCTCAGCCATCTGTCTGGAGAACTCAAGTTCTTCCAGAACACTCAGACATTGGAGTGGGTGATTTTACGTCTCTTCCATTTTAGAGTAAGTAACTCAAAGGAAAATAATTCTAGAATCCCATTTATGCTTTGAGGTACAATGACCCAAACAACAAAGATAGGAGTCCCAGCTGATATAACTAAATTTCACTAGGATCCTCAGTTATTTTCTGTTGGACTCTGAGGTGGCTACCTCTTTATTTACAGATTAGTGGAAATCCTGCACTGCATCCAGTGGGTATCAATTTGTTCCAAATCAGCTACTTTAACCGTCTTTTATCCTGTTATGTTAACTTCCAAGTTTCCCCTTTAATGTCAATAAACCTGTGTGTTTTTAATTTATGACTTTCCTAAAAGTCTTCACTTTTTATATATGCTGTATGTTTCACATAACAGTCACCATTTTCTTTTTAAGATTTATTTATTTATGCATACAGACACTGAGGTACAAGCCAGAGGTGTGTGTGGGTGGGGGTGAGAGGATTGATCAGAGACAAAGTGGGAAGCAGAACAGGAATATCAACTGAAACACACCGCTGAGGGGAGCAGCAGGGAGACAGGAGAGGTCTGCTGCGCCATGTGGGTCATCTCCCCAGCTGGCAGCGGCGATCGAATTCAAACTGCAGTAGCTGCAGTTTGCTTCATCGTGCAGTGTTTGACCCACTGCACTACCAGGGAGGCCCTGCAGTCACCATTTTCAAGTTTAAAGCTCAGTGGTTTTTAGTATCTTTGCAGTATACATCTATAGTGTTGCTGAATTTCAGAACTTTCACTGCCCCAAAAGAAAACCCCCTACCTCTTATGAGGTAGTCCCAGAATCTCTTGCCTGAACTCTAAGTATGGACATACCCTTGCTTCTATGGAGATGACTTTTCTGGACATATTGGGAAAGTGGAACCATGCAATGTGAGGCCTTCTGCATCTGACTTCTTTCTCTTAGTACCAGATATTTTTTAAAGAGTTACGTATTTATGCATACAAGAAGTGGGGTACAGGCCAGAAGTGCTATGGTGAGAAGATTCACCGGAGACAGAGTGGGGAGTAAAGCAGGAGGAGCCACTGAAATACACTTCTGAGAGGAACAGCAGGGAGACAGGAGAGGTCTGCTGCATCATGTGGGTCCCTCCCTGGCCAGGGAACTTGTGCTGCAGTGGCTGTGGATGCTTCATGGTGCTGCGCCTTCATCCCTTCCACCAGCAGGGAGGCCCCTTAGCACTGTATTTTTGAGGTGAAAGCATGTAAGATTACTAGATTCCCTGTATGGTTGAAATGATATTCTGTTGTAAGCATATGCCACATTCAGTTGACTCAGTCACCATACATAGGATACTGGGTTGTTTCCATATTTGACAATTATGACTGCACCTACTGTGGGCATTCAAGCGCACGTTCTTGAGTGATGGTGATTGGCCGATCTTTTGGGCATATGCCTTGAAGCGGTCTGTGCCATTTTGTATTCCCAGTGACTACAATGGAAGGTTCCAATTATAAGGTATCAAGTCCCTGGCCTAGTGGTCAGCTGCACGTGCGCAGTTTTCCCTAAATGCCCAGTAGCAAAGGATCTCCCAGTGTTGCCTCCAGCTCTGTGTGTGTGTCCACTCAGGCCTTCAGATTCAGACAGGCAGTTCATAACTTTGTCTCAGTCTTTAGTTCATTCTTCCAAGGTCTCAAGTTCACCTTGAATTTATATTGTTCATGGACATGGTCCCATGGGGGTGAGTGAGTGTGTGTGTGTGTGTGTGTGTGACTCTCTAGATCCCCAGTAACATCAGACTCTAGATATTTGTGTGTGCCTCGTTCCCCAGTCTCTCTCTAGTTTTTCTGGTTAGTGTGCAATTTATACAAACTCTTATTTATTGCCTGAGACAACAGTCACCTGATAAATTATCCTGTGAAGTATTTGTTGACAAATTTCTGCAGGAAGTAGCTTTAGCACAAGGACAGTCCAGAATGAGATGAAATAACAAGAGTCAGAGGAAAGCCAGGGCCAGTCTCCTGACAACTCCAGGCAGATCCGAGAAGACAGGTCCCGTGCTCTTTGTGAGGGCTTTCCTCTGCTCCCTTGGGGTACCCACTGCACCCTGCTCTTTTCCCAGCTGTTGCTGAGGATCAGGGGATTGGACTGTAAGTTAAAATGCCACAAAGTTCACTGTTCTGCCCGAGGGTTAGCTGCTTGTCTTTTTAAGTATGTTCCCCAGAATGGCTGCAAGCCTTCTGCTCATTTCCTACTTCTGACAAAGTCCATTTAGAACGTTTCGCCTTTTTCGGTGGCCTTTGTGGTGGGACTAGTTTCTCACTCCACCAATTTCTGCACTTGTCATTCTGACTAGTCTCTTCTCTCCATTCCAATATTTTCCTTTTCTTCAGTTTCTTCCTGTGTGAGCTCCAACCCACGAGTCATTTTCTTAGAATTTCTGCCGAAGGACTAAGTCCTCCCCCCTGTAATTTGACAGCACCTGCCTGGAAGAGCTCGTGTGAGAGGTGCTTCCTCCTCTGCTTTCTTCTAGCCTAAACCTGAGACACGGAGCAATGAGGAAGAAAGTCCTAACATGGAAGTTGACTTCCTCTCATGGTGCAAAAGCACGCCTGCCTCGTGCTGCTAAGTAAGGTCAAGCACCCACTCAGCACCTGCCTCCCCCAGCCACCCGAGAATGGCGGCTGCCGAGGAACTTGGCATGCCTACTCTTTGGTTCTCCTTACCTTTTTCTAAGCTTCTCTGCCTTCTGGCATGCATTTCCTCTTGGTTTTATTTGCTTGCCTGTGACAGAAGGTTGGGGTGTTCTCTAGAAGGGTAGGCTTGAATTTCAAATGCCAAATATCACATTCAGAAGCTAAAAATCAATCACACTACTTTATGAAAACTACTTTACTGTATGTATTAGAAACCTATTTTTGCAAAAGTTGAATCTATTCTATTTTTTAAAGGAGAAAAATAATGAATGAATTGGAAGAACGAACACGAGCAGCACTGAAGGAGCGAATGCGGCTCTTCCTCCACCAGCTAGAGGCAGTCGCTGCAAAGCGTGGTGCCAGCTCCCCTCTGCGTTATCTTCCTCTCAGGACTGGCTTCCCCTGCTTTGCATCGTTCATGTTGCCCCAACCCTATACACTATGCTGCTTCTAATATAAACACTAGTGAAACTGCTGTGGTCTGTGGCCATTGCCAATGCCAGTGAAAAAGAAACTCTCTTGTCCAACTACTTAAAATTAAGCCCCTCTGCCTTTCTTGTTTTTTTGTTTTGTTTTTTTAAGATTTATTTTATTTATTTATACATCCAAGAGCCGGGGTGTAGGCAAGAGAGGTGGAGATATGAAAGGACCCACCAGAGACAGAGTGGGGAGCAGAACAGGCAGATCAACTGAAACACACTGCTGAGGGGAGCAGCGGGGACACAGGAGAGGTCTGCTGCGCCATGTGGGTCCCCTCCCTGGCCAGGGATCGAACTCAGGCTGCTGTGGCTGGAGAGACACTTAACCTCTTGCACCACCAGGGAGGCCCTGTCGTTCATCTGAGCAGGCACTCGTTCCTGCATCATTTTCTGTTCATCTGCCGTGCACAACTCCTGCTTAAGGGGGAGAATCACAACAGTGTAACGATGACCTGGGTTTCGAAAATTAGCCACAATGTCCCACGAGTCATCCGAGGACAGCAGGTGCCCACACAGCCCAGGCTGAGCGGCCGGGCTCCCTGACGGGTGTCTTACCAGGATGCGATGGAGCGGCCAGTCCCGGGGGGGTGTCCGTGCAGTGGCAGACCCTGAACCCCGACTCCTCCACCCATCTGCAGCGTGAGTCAAAGACACCCTCACGGCCCTAAGCTGTTGCTGACTGAGAGGTTATAAACATCTAGAGATGCAGACACATCACCGAACAATTCTTTGTTTAGGGTTACGTGACTATCTGCCTCTTCATGTTTTGAAACGATCACATTTCCAGGCAGGGCAATAGTTGAGCTGAAGGGAGTTCCATCTGTCTTTCCAGAATAGCAATTGTGCCTGTCATGATAATTAAGGTCACAGAATGGCACACGTGCAGTCACCGAGAGAAGGTGACAAGGTGTGGGTGCTGAAGACCTGAAGGACTTCACGTTCCTTCCTTTAAGTTCAGACTGAGAACCTTCGTGTCTTTGCTTGGGTAAGCCAGCTTTAGATGGCGGCCGCGAGACCTTGCATCTACCTGCTCTCAGCTTCGTCTTCATTGATCCAAGATGTCATGTTCTGTGAGTGCACAGAAGAGAAATTAATATACATTTTTTTCTGGAAGACTATCTAGGTGAGAAGATTAGACAATAGATAACAATGTACTGACATATTTTAAATTTATATCTCTATCCTCTTGGCCTGAATGTTCACGTATAGGCTTAGTTTGTCTCTTCTTCTATTCCTGATTTTAATAATAGCATTTGGTTCTAAGTTTGTGCTTTGCATGTTTGTAAGATTTCAAATTCCCAGTTTCAAGTCGCTTTATATTTTGATGTGTGTTGGGAAGATTCATTTTATCACATTAAAAAACCAAAATATGACTACTTCTAACTACATATGTAATTAGGTAACACATATATCATATATACCATATTTAAATATTTATGCACAGTTCAAGTAGAATACTATTTGCATAAGCAAAGTTTACATCTTAGACATGTATCCTATGTGTTTGTGTATAAACAGCTTCAAAATAGCTACACTCTCCATTTTCTGTATTTTGTGTGATGATTCACCCGATGAATATATGTATCAATCAGGACATATCAAATGTTTAGTCTCTGGCTGAGGATTTGACACATGTCCTAAGTTGGGCCAAATAAAATAAAGTCTCTTGAATTCTACCTCAAGCAAACATTGATGGCCTGTTCAGCTGAAAGCTGTGGGAAGCTCGAGCCATTTGGACTCACAGGGAGCCTGAGATGGCAGTTCCAGGAATGAGGACGGAAAATAAGAGCCAGGTCCTACCGAGGCTGGCGAGCCAAGAACAAGGAGGCCTTGGACTTTCCAATTATATAAACCGATGCTGGAAATCTGTGAACTACGTTTTCTGCCACTGTATACAATGCACCCCCAGGCGATAAGCAACCACACCCCTAACAGCACGTACCCAGACGAAGCCAGTGATGTGCTTGTTAACAATGATCAAATCTGACTCACGCTCACGTTCTCAGAAAGGCCCAATCTATTCTAAAGGCGATGGACGTCTTTGAATTTTTTGACTTTGCATTTTTTATTTTTAGAGATTCAAGCAAGTTATCTTAACAAGTTACTCATTCAGTTTATTAGGTTATCAGTCATGCCATGGACTGGAGTAAGAAGGACTTAGTGATAAAAACAAAGTAAGGCCAAACCACCAAGTGCTCACCTGTTACAGGACGCTACGCAGAGAAGGGGAGGAGCATCTCCACGGTGAACACGTGCCAGCCCCACCCCACGTCATTCCAGCACCTTGGACAACACCTCCCAGCATGCCATGCCGGAATGGGGGCCACTGGAAAAGACCTAGCTGGCTAGGTTTATGGGAGGTGGAGAAGGGAGGAAGGGGCAGGCCCTGGAGGGGAGATAGGCAGGGAGACACTCTGGAAGAGACGTTTGGAGGAGATGTGCAGGGAGACTGCTTCTGGGACTTCGAGCATCTGCAGAGACGACGGTAGCTGTTATCTGGGCCTCCTGGAGGATTGTATGACCCACTTTGAGTCTGGGTCTCTGCTACTGTCCCAGCTCTCTGAGAACTGCCTAACCCATTCTCTTACTTCTTGTGTCTCGAACAGTTCTGGTGCTATGTGGCTGGTTGACCCACTCTGGCCTTGCCTGTTGGCTGGGAGTTTGCCCAGAAGGGCATGGGGAACTTTTAGCACTGGAGTGGAAATATGTTATATGAAATCCTTTCCTTGCACTTCCCCTTTCCCCTATTAAAAATATCTTTTTTTTTAAGATTTATTTATTTATACATACAAGAGCCAGGGTATAGGTCAGAGTTGTGGGAGGGGAGAGGATTCACCAGAGACAGAGTGGGGAGCAGAATAGGCAGAACTACTGAAATACACTGTTGAGAGGAGCAGCAGGCAAGACAGGAGAGGTCTGCTGCGCCATGTGGGTCCCTCCCTGGCTGGAGAGCTAACTCATGCTGCAGTGGCTCCCGATAGCTTCGCAGTGGTGAGACTTAATCCCTTGCACCACCAGGAAGTCCAAAGATATCTTTTACAGAGTCTTCTTTCGTTGTTTTTAAAGGCTGGATAGTTTTAATACATGCTTCCCAGACCAGTTTGGGGTCTCTGCGTATCTCTCAGTTGCATGCTTATACTTCCTCCTTCAGAGGAAAATGAAATGTCCAGATAATCAATTTATGACTAATATTAAATATGTTCAATTTGAAAAACCAAAAGAGTTGAACAAGTATCATCACAATATTTTGAGTGATGATTTAATTTTAGAGTCAAACAGTTCACCAGTTCTTTCCAAGTTCAATTCTTGAGTTCATCACCGATTTCAGGCTTTTCTGTATCTTTCAGTTCTGCTGGCTCATCAGTTTTCATGTTTGTGAATTAGATAGGGGAGGGGTCTTTAGTTAGTCTTTGGGTTGCGATGAAAATTTGAATATTTAGAGGATAAAAATTAAAACAATGAATGATACATAGCGGTTTGATCTGATATAAAGGCATTTTTCAAGGAATATCTAAATGTTTTCCTCTTATTTATCTTGTGTAGGGTATCTCATCTCCAGTTCATACCCCTTCATTATATGATGCATGTCCACTATCTGAAGTTTTAATCCCACATAACTTAAGTTTACAGAGATCCTTGGATGAGTGGGCTTCTCTATGAATGCAGGATCTGTGTAGGTGAATTGTCTTTATCTCTTCCCAGGAGTCCTTTGGAAAGTCTCACTTTTGATCAACCAGTGATTCCCTCTTATCCACTGTGACCAGTTACCAAGGAAACATTGGTCAAACACAACTAACAATATGCTTTATTTTATCTTACTGCCATTACTGACTTAAAAATAATGACTCAAGTTCATGACACATAATTAATTCACTGTTCTCAGTGTCTGTTTCTTTCTATTGAGTAGATATTATACTGATAGTTTAATGCCATCAATATATTTTTATATTAAAAAATAGAATATTTTAAAGAAACCTGGCATGCTTACACTATGTATCTGACACTAATTGCCTACATATCTGGAACTTCTCAAAAAATAAATTGAATATGTTTTGATACTTATATTCAGAGTTTCTATGATTATGCCTATGATTGGTTAATGTTATTAAGCATGTGAGCATATTGACATCTTGTTTGGTATGAAATATTTCCATTCCCCCCTTCTAACATTATGTTATTAAATTTTCAGAGCTTTAGGAAAGATTAGTGATGGGACAATAGGTATTTGTAAGTCCTCTACTCAAATTCAATATTTTGTTCTCTCTCTCTCTCTCTCTCTCTCTCTCTCTCTCTCTCTCTCTCTCTCTCTCTCTCTCCCCCCCCCCCTGTGTGTGTTTGTCTCCTTCCCCCTCTTGCTAAAGCTTTTGATATTTTCTCCAGTGGAACTGTGCCTTTGCTTTCTACAGCAATAAATTGAAAATTAACGTAAATTTTGCCTTTCTTTACTTCCTCTCTTATTTTCCTTTTATTTATGCTCACTGATTTCACCTTCCTATAAATCATAAGCACTCAAGTTTTGTCTCAAGATCTGCTTTTGGAGGTGAATCAAATCAGGGCAGTTGTCAAATTGCTTCTTGATTGTGTTATTTAATTTATTTCTTATCCATTTTATCATGAGAGGACTGATAGTTAGGTCCAGGGTTTGCTTAAATTCAGGTCAAATGTTGTGGTTTAAAAAAAAACCTGTATGAACTTCATCCCGCCTCTCTTAAGAGGACCCATCATACTGTTTTCCCAAGAGCCATGGTGCAGTATTTGACCTGTTGGTGCCTGACAAAATTCTGTAAAAAGTTAGGTAACTCTGTATATTTCTAAGAGATAAACGCGGTGTAAGTATTTGCTGGCTTTTCATCATGAAGTGATAATTATTTGTTTACATGCTGGTTTTCCAAAGAAGATTTATTGGATAACAGAGCTGCAAATTCATCAAGGTTTACTGAATTAAAGGAATTTAATTAAAACTACCATGGGTTGGTCGATAATTTTTATTCTTATTGCTGAAAACCTGGAAGAGAAAAATAAAGTACACATCTTAATAGATTAGTATCTAGTCTGCTCTAATGGTATTATAACTTGAGTAGAAATTTAGTAGTGGAAGGAAAAGCAGTGCTTTTGAAACAATGTGTGTTGCATGTGTGATAGTGATGATGTTGCTTTTGTTTGCCTGCCCCTGCCCCAGGCTCACAGGCAAAGCCCAGCCCCAGCTTCCTGAGGAACCATGATGTTGAGGGCAGTTGTGATTATGAAAAAGGCTAAGAAGTTGGTTCTGTTTTTCAGTTTCCATTGTCAGCCTCCACTCACCCCTCTGTTCTAGTCTGCTAGCTGCTTGTAAAAAACCCAGTGGAAGATTCTGACATGCAATAGGCAGTGGAGTTACTAGTTCGAACGACTTAAGTCTGCCAAACTCCACCTGTCTCCATCACTTTATTGGATATTTATTGGAATTCAAAATCAGTTCAGAACAACATTTTCTTGTTAAACTACTAAAATTTTAAGGAAATTGTTATGGCAGTTAGCATTTCCCAAATGATTTGATGAGGGAAATATGGAGAAACAAAAGGATGACAGAGATGATTTAATGAGAAAGAAATTCCTAGCTAGAAGACCCAAAGCAATTATCTTCCCATCCCAAGAAAACACTGTCGGGTCTACAGATTTAACACAGAGCTTGACGTTTTGAACCATTTATATCATCAAAGTTGCACTTTGCTGTTTTGTAAATACTAGACAAAAACATCCACACTGATGTAACCACACAGGTGTTTACTCTTGGAAAATTACCCGAATCCAGTTGTTGGCCTTGGGATGTCATTCCAGAACATGGAACATGCCACTCGCCCTCTGGCTAGTATTCATGTCATCAGCTTTCTGTGCAGCTCTGTCATCAGGGTAAATCATCATTCTGGAAATCATTGCAGTGACCTTTATAGAAAATAAATCAATTTACCCTGACCATCCAATCAGATGCTTTGGAGACACAGAATCACCTCTGGATCCACGCACCCACCTGTAGCCGCGCACAGGCGCGTATCCATCCACACACGCCAAAGGCTGTGTGTGTGTAACGTCGGTGCACTGCTTCCAAAATAAACACCTTGTCACTTGAGGCTGGCTTTTATGTTATAGGGGACAAAAAAGATCATTAATCTGAATCAGCTTAACTCAGCCATGAAATGAGGTTGACATGAGGTTTTTGAAGAGGGGATACATGGCTCCCCCAGAACACACCAGTCATTATGTGAGGAAGAAATTAAAACAATCCCAGGGTATAGCAAATGCTGTCATTAATAGTTTATGACCAACACTGGCTGGCTTGGCTTTTCCCGTATCCTATTGTGGCTATAAATTTCCTTTGTCTCCCCTAGTAACTTTTCACATGCTTTCTCTACATGTTAAAACTTAGATCTACCTATCTAATGATACTACCTATTAAATAATCATCCAGTTTTGTCATTGCTAGAGTTATTAGCACAATATTAATGATAACAATATTAACTATGACATTTTTACTAAAAAATGCACCACATGCATCTAAATTGCATTCGTGTCAAATGTGTTCATCAATAATTGACTGTTCTTACTTACAACATTCATCTATAATTCGTTACATTTGTCGGATAGTTAGAGTTTTAATGCACATCACTGTAAAAAGTTTTGGTTGCTTGGCAAGAAGCATGTATTTTGCACTAAGAAGTCTTGCAGAGATGTAGCTTTCTATTCAGTGTACAGCACTACATGGGATTTTAAATGGCTGGTTTGTTCTTCCCAGGTGACTGGCCAAGTTTTATATTGTCCCCCTAAATAACAGTAAGAGCAAAGACACATTCAACCTTAAAACTGGTACTGAGCTGCCTGGGGAAGCAGGCGACATTCATCATGCTGTGAGTGGTGTAGCTCTTTCTTCCTTGCACACTGTGCATGTGATGGAGCAGAAATAAAAGGCACCAAAGGGTGTGAACCTGAGCGACGATTCAGGACGCCTTGCACAAGCACAGGCGAGCAGCTGACCAGCTGACACAGTTCCTTCCTAAGACATCAAGGAGTGTTTCTGTGAGGGTCAATCCCAGGACAGTGCTGGTGTCCATCGCATCTGACCCTGGACTCTAGGCCAACCCAGCCCCTTGTCCTGGCTTGGATTCATAGCTTCCTGCTACCAGGCAGAGCTGGTGTCCTGCTGGAGATGTGGAGAGGAAAAGGGCAAGAGGAGGGGAAAAGCTCAAGCAGCAGGCCGAGAGGAGGTGCACCATTTCCTTTCTAGTGTAATCAGAGAGTGAGATCTGTCACACCAAAGAGGCCGAGGCTGTGAGAATCTGATGATGAGAGGTGCCAAAGAATTTCTCCGCTGGTCTAATTATATTCTCTCAGAAAAATAAAATCAATGGCAAGTAGATCCAAACAACTGGTTTTATTATGAAGTCTGAGGGCCAGATACAATCATTTTCTTTGGAGTAGCAAAGAAGATTGTCATTTCCTGTAAAACAGTCTTGCAGATGGGTTAAAAAAAAAAAAAAAACTCTGGCAGTCTAAAAAACTCTCATGTCCTTCCCACATTTATCAATGTCATTCTGGTCACTTTCTCAGGCATTTCCCACACTCGTCAATGCCGTCGTGATACAGAAATTAATGAGAACAGCCTTGGATACTGGGTACCAAGTCAGCAACTCGTATCTTATTTGTTTTTAACAATATCAGCCACGTTTTTATCCTGATGTCTGTTATTGTAGGTACATCAGCGCTACCAACTTTTAATTTTAAAGACAAAGCCCAAATACTGTCCTATTATGAAATTCATTTATCAGAGAAGACCCAATTGGACAGAAAGGCGTAAAGAGGATGCTATTATTTATTCCTTGTGCAAGGGAAGAGTCAAGCCTATTGAGGGGTTGGGAAGTGCATCTGGGTAGGGTTTCATGTCGCCCCTGCCAGTCCTCTGTGTGACTGTAGGAAAGTCATTTAATCTAAGAACTTCTGACTTTAAACAGATAAGAAATTTTAAACAAGTCCTGCAGTTGTAAAATTCCAGGGCAATTTGACCAAGCCTGACTTGCTAAATTTGCAGATACACGTAAAGAAAAATAATCCCTTGACACCAAGGCTCACATTAGACTTTATACTGCTCGATAACATGTGTATTAACAAGATTTATATTTGAAGCAATTAAAATTTTGAATGAGGATATAATTTTATAGGGATTTAATTTTAGGATTCTGCAAACATTCTTTTATTGACACAGAATGACAAATGATAAAGTTCTATGGTGTTGGCTATTTGTTAGTTATTCATAGCGCCATGTACAAATAAGCTTTTAAATATTTGTTTGCTTTGAAATCAACAAATATAAATTTAAGCAGATAGATTTTAAGTAAAATATTGAAGCAAGGAGCCCCAGAACGTCCCTATTCATTTCAAAGCCCACACCTGCTCTAAAAATACTTAGCAATTTCACTGAAGAACCAAGTACTTCAGCAATTTTTATAAGTGATGATGGAGATATTTCCCTCGGGATAACAGATGAGTTTTCTGAGATTTTGATTTGGAATATCTTTCAAATCTTATGACTTTATTGATTCATTTACTCAGTATTTATATTTCCAAATGCTTAACAATTTATTGCCACTGATTTTATTTTCCTATTCGTAAGGTGATTTTTAAAAATATTTTATTTGGGTCTGATTTTTTTTTTACTCCATATATAAAGATATTTTGACACAGAAGATTGATGGTCTCTATTTAAAGTCTCAGCTTCTAACAAATCTCAAAAAAAATAGTTTAATGGTTCATTGGTTTATTTCCTGTTCTAGTATGGCCAGTTATTTTGATGACTTTTTCTTAATATGGAGTAAGGTGAAAACTTGAGAGAGGAAAGATTAAATGTAGGTACAAATTTCTTCATTCAAATTCAAAGCATCTTAAAAACAAGTAAAGGAAAAGAAAAATGTCTTCCTAAAATACAAGGCTCACAGATGAAGACCATCTCACCATGCTAGTCCAGAGGACCGAGTGCTAAAACACTGACAAGACATGGAGGTAAGGAGCAGTGACCTGGGGACAGGTCACAGGCAGTGCGTTCTCATCTACTCACACAACTACAAACATCACGCAGACTCAGGGCCCAGCAACAACAGGGTTTACTGAGAAAACGAGAGGTTGGAGAGAAGGAAAGGATTTTTGAGCCACCAGTGGGCAGCTATCTCATCCCAGATAGTGTCCTCAGTGTCCAGATGTACCAAAAGCCACTCGGGGACAATGAGGTGACACTCTAGCATCCATAACTGCAGGTTGAAGGTTTGGCTGGATTTGTACCAGACAGCGGGGGGCACAACAGCACCAGAAGGTGGTGCACAGGACCCAGAGCCTGTGTTCAGTTCTTTGAGATGCTGTCCTGAGCCCCACAGTGCTTTTTGTGGGTGACCTCAGAGGCAGGTGCAGGTCTACAGAGACATGACCAGTTAGAGGTCCATGGAGTCTCTGAAGCCTGTGACAGTCTGGTGAACCTCAGGAGGGCCGACTGTTCCATGCATCTCTCTCTTCAGTGTCTGGGAGCAGAATCCTACTTCTTCTAAGGTGGTCCAGTGAATGCTTTGGCTTCTGAGGTCAGGAGTAGACATAGTCAAGTTGGTTCTTGCTCTTCAGGGTCCCACCCTGAAGCCTCATTAGACCTTTTTCAATCCTAAGCTTTCCATTGGACCACTAAGCACCAATCAGCTCATTTTCCACTTTTCAATCTGAATCATTAACTAATGAAGTTACTTTAAATCTGATTGGTCCAATTAGTTTGCACCTGATTGGTTTGTTTTTGAATCCTAGAGCTACATATGAAAAGGGGGGAAAGTCCAGCCCAGCCTGCAGCCAGGTCAGGGCATACTGGTGGGTGCTTTGGTTCCAGGCAGCCATGGCCAGAGAAGGATTACCTGGGCCTAAGGGGGTGGGGGAAGGGGCTGGGCATAGCTGTTGTACTCAAGCCAGCATGTCTCTGTCCCCCAAAAGCTCTCTTGCCCTTCAGCCTCTGGCTACCATGGATTTGGTCAATGGGGCGTTATTCTTTCCCGCCCATTTGACATGAGACCTGGCTCAATGTGATTTGCTTGGGTTTCTTGCCTCATTCAAATTGCATATTCAGCAAGATGGTGACAAATAATACTTGCATTCTTTGAGTCTCTGGATTGAGTGTTATATCCAAGAAGACACATTGGATGTGATATAGATTCTGACAATTGACTTTGCCCAAAGTCATGACCAGGTGAGACCTGCTATTCTTATGGAGTAGATGGGATAGAAGTGAATACTTATAGCCAGAGGGTGGACTGTGGCAAATCAAAACTGTAAATGATGCAAAATCGTGTTGAGTCCATCATCAGCAGTTTGCATGACAGCTGCTGTAACTAACCTTGAAAGTATTAGATGCCAAAGAGCCACTGCAAAACTAGGTTAGATAAAATCTATTAAACATTCATGTGCTTAACTTGGATTTAGAAATTATATGCAGTGTCCAATACCAGAGAGTCTCTCAGTTGGTTAACTCCAGCCTGTGCCACCTGCTTTCCTGAGGACCGTGAGTGTGAGGCACCTGGCTTCCCTAAGATCTGAGAGAGATCAGGGTCAGGAAATGGGACAGTGGTGTGGATAAATGAGGTGTACCAACTCAGCCACTTTGAAATCTTACTGATCTCAGCCATGCCTGTCCTCTGAGACTGGAGATGAAGGTAGGAGAAGCACTGTGGGAGGGAGCTCCCTGATTTTCTGATTTTGTGATCTCTCTGACATGTGATAGCATAAAAAAGTTAACTGCTAAATATTACAGTAAGACACAGAGTGAATGCCTTCATTGTAATGAAAATGTTGTGCTCCTCAGTGATCACTTTGGTGGCTAATCGTCACATTCACAGGAATTAAATAACACAGAGACAATGACTGACTATGCAAGAAGCAAAGTACAGAACCTTTTGGGGGAATCCACAGCCTCTCTCCCAGGTCTCCTTAAATTAACTTATTATAAGTCTTAATTGACAAAGAAAATCAAATTGTGTTCGTCTTTCTGAGATAGTTAAAAGTTAAGTTTTAAATTAAAATGACCTGACCCCTGTAAGTTGTTTATAACTAGAATTCACTATCTAGAAAAAAATAAATTTTTTAACATTTACTTTCCAAGTATAACTTGAATTTATTATTAGAAAACATTTGATTAAGGAAGCACATAAGTTTAGAGACATAATGAAATCAATGAACTGATTTAGCAGAGCAATCTAGCTAGATTATTAATGTCAAAGTAGCATATTAAGTGTAAATGATATAGTATCCAATGAATAATACTGAAATGATAGTAGTGAAATATGTGATAGCTATTTAAAAGTTGAATATATCATTACAGAAATTATGAGTGTTTATGTATGTATATACACACAAAATTCTGGTATTATTATGAATATGGATTGGCGATTTGCTTTCAATATTGATGAAGGGAATTTGAATTGTATATTCCTTATTATTCAGTTGAAGCATGTATATTTTCTCACAAAGACTTTTCCTTTTCTGACACATTTTCATTTCCTTTGTAAATTAATAGCTGCTCCCTGGATGATCAGATGCTTTCAGCAGTAATATTTTACTTTCATGTTCTCAACAGATGCAGAGTTTATTTCTCCTAAGTACAACTAAGTTGAATTCTACTGTGATCTTATTGTACTTATGTGATCACCGGATCTTTACTTGCAATTAGATAACTTCTGCTTGTTTAAACTTAAACCATAAAGTAAAATTACCCTTCTACTTTTATGAAGATTTGTATTTTTTCATGAATTTCATCTTTAAAGACTTTCTTTATAAAAAAAATTTGCCTATAATGCTGTCGGATATTATTGCAAACTGTAAAATAACGAATTATTTTAGAAAGGAAATACATTAGGCATAAGAATGTCGTCAATGCTTTGAAAATACCATAGAGTCTCTTTCTCATTCCTCCGTTAGGGATCCTCCTTTCCTCATACTAAAGTTCAAAATAAAGGTAAAAGATAATCATCAATATTTTATCAATATAGTGACCTAATCATGTTCACAAAGAGTCAGTCATTTGAATCTAAATGGCTGGCCCTGAAGATGGCGAGAACAGCAGCAACTGTGACGTGACCCAAGATCTCTCCTTAAAACCTCAAAGGGCAGCGCCTTCCTGGCGGTGCAAGGGGTTGAGTTGCAGCACTATGAAGCTACTGGCAGCCACTACAGCAGGAGTTCGATCCCCAGCCAGGGGAGGTGACCCACAGGGCGCAGCAGACCTCTCCTGACTCACCTGCTGCTCCCCTCAACAGTGTCAGTGGATCTGCCTGTTCTGCGCCCCACTCTGTCTCTGGTGAGTCCACTCACCACCACGCCTTTAGCTTGTACCCCTGTTCTTGTGTGCATAAATAAGTATTAAAGAAAAACACCTCAAACTGCAAACCGTTCCGAGTAACCCTGCTCCACCTCATGGCCCTTTATCCAGGACAAATACCTCCTCACGGTAAAATGGTATTCCTTCTAGCAAATGCACCAGCGATCTCTAATCTCCCCGCAAACACTGTGGGGTTTAAGCCAGTCAGTCAAAATCAAAGCACACATACGCGAGGAGCTGAAGCTTCAATATGAAAGGAAAGCACCTATTATTTGATCTAATTTTCAGGAAATACCGTCTTGAGTGGATGCGTGAATTCAGAGGAGTCATATCGGAGGAAAGAGTAAAGAGCTGATTTAAGAGTTTAAATTTGTCGCGTAAACTACATGGAAGTTGTATTCTGAAGAGTCATTGCACTGACTTTCTTAGCATTTGCTTTTTCCTTCTTGTTAAACACTCATAAAACTATTTAGCAAAGGAGGCTTCTGTGCGCTCTTTCATTTACAAAATGTTGTTTTGGCGGAAGTCAGCTCAATTTCACAGATTTTTGTGAGCTGACCAGAATGCAGCTGTTTTCATGCAATTTTGTTATTTTCTCAAATTCTTTCACTTACTCTGCAAACATTTGGCAGATTAAGAACTGGAATTTCTGTTTAAGTGTGACACAATTTTTAGTAAGTTTTATTGAAAGTGATAATTAAATACAAATGTCTGGGCTAATCTACGTAAAGTGCATGCTATCTCAATGGGAATATATAATATAAACTGGATCTACATACATGGAGGTCTCTGTAATGAGGACAAGGGCCCACCATACAGACTTGCTAGGAGAACCTAATAAATAAATGGAAAGCATTTTTTAGAAGTGGTAAAACTAAGTGTAATGTAACTATCTGTTTTATTTATATCTACTAAAACATAAATGTGGCTGATAAAAGTGGCACTATAGCTTCCCAGTAAAAGAGAATATTTTAGACTGCCACTTCAGTTTGTATCAATGGTGATTGTTCTTTTTTTTAAAAAGATTTGTTTTTAGGGCCTTCCCTGGTGGCGCAGTGGGTTAAGCAATGCACTATGAAGCAAACCACAGCCACTGCAGCACGAGTTCGATCCCTGCCGCTGGCTGCGGAGGTGACCCACATGGCGCAACAGACCTCTCCTGCCTCGCCTGCTGCTCCCCTAGGCAGTGTGTTTCAGATGATCTGCCTGTGCTGTTCCCCACTGTCTGGTGGATTCTCTCACCCCCAGCACCTCTGGCCTGTACCCCCGTGCTTGTATGCATAAATAAATAAATCTTTAAAAAAATATTTGTTTACATTTATTTATACATAGAGGAACTGGTGTGTAAGCCAGAGTTGTGGGGGTTAAGAGGATTCACCAGAGACAGAGTGGGGGGCAGAACAGGTGGATCCACTGAAATGCACTGCTGAGGGAGCAGCAGGCGAGACAGGAGAGGTCTGCTGCGCCTGGTGGGTCCCCTCCCTGGCCAGGGATCGAACTCAGGCTGCAGTAGCTGGTGACAGCTTGACCAACTCAGTGGCACTTGTTAACTGGTATTCAGAATGAATATATGATGCTCTCTGAGCTATTGAATGTTTATAAAATTTTATTCTTTATTTCTTTACCTAATCATAAAATAATTATTAAAATCTGGATATACCATATGACCCAGCAATTCCACTCCTATCCAAACAACACAAAAACACTAAATGGAAAGGAAACCTGCACCCCCATGTTTGAGCAGCACTATACACTATCGATAAGACAGAAACAACCCAGTTGCCCCAGACCAGATGAGTGGATCAAGAAGATGTGGTATACATACATGATGGAACACTACTCAGCAATCAAAAAAGATAAACCATTGGCAGAGATCTAAGTGAAGTGAGCCAGAAGGAGAAAGATAAATGCCAGATGGCTTCACTTACATGTGGAATCTAGAAAAAACAAACACATGCTCAGACAAAGACGAATTATAAGACCATAGCTCTTATTATCTTGAAGCAGACACAGATCTGAAACATTCAGGAGGTGTGGGGGAGGAAGGAGAGGAGGGGGAAAACGAAAGAGGGGATAGGGAGGAAGGAGAGCACAATGCACGGCGTGGAGGACCATTGGTGGTAAAACACATGTGGTTTTGCCTTTGGTGGTAAATCCATGGAGACCATGTCAGAGGGGAGAAATCTTACATTATGGAAAAATAAGCAAAGATACTTTTTAGATCCAATAAATAAGACTATTTTATGTACAGAATCCAATTTTTAGTCAAAAATTAATTTTTACTATCTCTATTTGTAATAATAGCTAGACATTCGAAATAAGACATTTCTGAAAACTATTGTTTACAGGGAACTGGGGATATTTGTGTGTGTGCCTCTTTACAATGAAAGCCATCTTGTCTGCATGCCCATGGCTTCTGTTTGTGCCTTCAGATTAATAATGGACTTTTGCAATTTTTCCCCCAAAGTTACTGTAAAATATGTGTTGTAAGTCTACAGTGACTGATGTGGCCACTCATAATAACATATTACTAATTTATTTTTGAAATTAGTTGTAGTATTATTTTGGGAAACATTTGAAATGTTACAATCCATAACATTTAAGCTAAAATGTGCTCTCTTCACTCACAATTCTGAGTTACTAATTTCCAATGATATAGCTGACAAAGAACGATGCTATACTGAATACTTATTTTTAAATATTTTCTATCTTTTCAAATATCTCCAACTACCTGTGTCTCTGTCTACTTATCTATTTAGAATGATATATATTTTAGATGAACTCTTCACTAAAATGTTAAATATTTTAACAGAGTAAATCATAGTATGTATCAAAAGTTTTGACTAAATTTTACTTATTTCAAAAATGTATAAAATCAGTGAGGCAACTTTGTCTTTAAATCTTTGTTTTTACATTTGATTATCTTATCATAGTCTGTGTCTGGCAACAAGATTACTATGTCGCATTTTCTGTTTTCAAAGAATTTAAAAAAGTAGCTAAGAATCCTATTAAATATTTGCAATAGCTATGTAAATAAAATTAGGGTACAACATGTCTGATAAATTTGACATAATAACCTCATACTTTAATTTGATTATGTTGTATAAACTGATATATATGCCATTTTCATTTCTTCTTGGAATAAATAATCATTAGCTTCATATATAGGTATTTTATTCACTTACTGATTTGAATGTGTCATTTGTATTTTTATTCTGAGTTTTGTCTTGAAAAGTTTTTTATTACATTCAAATCGCATTGTTTCTTCTGTGGTATTTTCTTGGTACTTGTTCTTAAAGCACATTTTGTTCTAGGGTGCTGACATAGTCTATTTTTTCTAGCTTGTCAAATTTTAGTAGCCAAAATAACATCTATTATTACCTGGATAACTTCCTGATGTGTGTTATGATGACTGCAAGTTGTTAATAATTCAAATATTTATTTTCCATTCATTTGCAATGTCTAATTATGAGCACCTCTCCCGGGACTAGGCTCACTTAAGGGTTATATCCCGTTCCTCTTCCCTCCTCTCCCTCTCCTCTCCTGTCTTCCCCTGTCCTCAACTCTCCTCTTCTCTTCCCACTTTTTTGTCTTTTCAAAAAATCTTGTTTCCATGTGTCTATTAATATATATGAAAGGGGGCCTCCCTGGTGGCACAGCGGGTTGAGTACCACACTGTGAAGCATCTGCTGCACAGCAGCACCAGTTCAATCCCTGGCCAGGGAGGGGACCCACATGGTGCAGTAGACCACTCCTGCCTTGCCTCAGCAAGTGTATTTTGGTCGATTTGTCTGTTCTGCTCCCCACTCTGTCTCTGGTGAATCCTCTCTCCTCCCACAACTCTGGCCTATACCCCAGCTCTTGTATGTATAAATAAATAAATCTTTAAAAAAAACTTTATAAAAGCACCTCATCACTTTACTCATTGCTACTTCAAGTTATAATAATATACAAGTAAGCAAATACAGAGTAAGGAAAGTCACAAAGTAAAGCTCTTATTTATAAAAATAAGTATGTTGCTATTCTAGATGAACTTTAGAAAATGTATACCATATATCTCCCAAACAAAATAAAATAATGAGATAATTATTTGTTTTTACTAAATATTCATTAGTTATGAGAAAAAAAAAGTTTTGCCTACTACTGCTTGCTCTCCATATTTGGAACATCTTTTTTAAGTTTTAAAAAGTGAATATATGTTTTAAAATGTTTGTAGTTTTATTCATGTGGGCTTTCATAATTGACATTTCTTATTTGTATCATTATAAAATTGTTCCCTGAAAACACTGCATTTACTATTGTTTTTCACTTTCTTGGCCTCAAAGAAAATCTTTTTCTAATAAATCACCAAATGGCATCCATCTTTCAAATTGCATATGGAAAATATGGTGATTAAAATATATTCTATTATTTCTCAAACTCTCTGGGTAACTATTACTATTTAACTTTTATACTATAGCTAACTATTTTGTTGTACTAATTTTATCATTTTAGCAAATACTCTATTGAATTAGCAAAAGGAAACTTTGCTTATCATAATTAGTAACTTTATTCCTACCTCTGCTTTATTATCTAATGTTTGTCACCAGAGCTCCACGAAGTCTGTTAAATGATGACAAGAATAGTAATTTCAATGGCAACATCTCTAGAGCTGCATCACAGTACATGAGAAATGTGACATTAAATGGGCCATAGGCTTGATTTGTATTATTTGTCACTGCATATTTTTGCCTTAAAGAAAACATCTGTTGAAATGTGCCGTATCCACAGATTTCCTAATAATTTTCATGATAACAGAATCATTATTTCGGATAGTGACACCACAGGTGGAGTTGGGCAGTAGTGCTTTAGTTTACACTTATTTTAGCTTGAGCGTTCTGGAAGAAGGACCTGGGATGGGGATTGTGTGAAATGATTTATTGAGGTAGTACTTTTAAGGAAAAAATAGAACAACTGTAAGGGAGCAAGGAAGATAAAATCGAGCAGGAAGAGGAAAATGTCTACTCTCCAGTGTCTATCCATCACCTAGCACCTATCTGTCATCTACCTCCTGTGTCAGCACGATGACTGGGATGAATTACTCCTGTCTTGTCATCTGGCCTGCAGGGCACGCCTAAGCTATGCTAACGACAGCCTTGGATTTGGTGTTCTATGGGAATGGGTGGACCGCTTACTCAGTCTTTGGAGAAAACATCCACCCAAAGGGAATCAGGACCTCTTAACTCTCAGAATTTTAGGATGTAAGACCCACCCCATCTCCATCCACAGCACAAATTGCCCCTGGAATTCTAACTGGGGTCACTCTAGTCTACTGCTGGTCTGGCAGAGCTTGCTGACTCTGTAAAATGTGAATTTGCCTTTGAACATAAATATAAGCAACACTACAGTCTGAAGTACATTTCCTATTTTTTATTCCAAAAAAAATCCATAAGTTGCCAGTAGTGAGTTTCATGTACTTGTCCCAATACACATGTGTAAATGTTCACAAATTCTAAATCAATGAATTTTCAAGATTTGGTACTCATTAATTCCTAGTTTTATTGCTAATACTGTATGCAAGGACTGATCTAGTTATTTTCTTGAGGAGCATGAGGTTGCCTGGAATATAGAAGATTAGATGAATGCTTCCCTGAGAGTTCAAGGAACCCATGTTGACTGCTCTCAACTTCACTTCATCAAATGCTCTCACTTATTTTTTGGTTGTCTGGCTTTCTCAAAAACAGTGAGGAAACAGGAATCCATGATATATATTTCTTTCAATCCTTCCTGATGCAAATTTTATATACTGATAATATGTTTAATACTACCGCATTTGTGCTCAGTATTTTTATTTGCAATTTTTGTGTTTTATAAACATTACTCCACATTCCATCATATTCCTTTTCTCTGGAGTGATTTTTTAATAGCAATGCAGCTGAGCTTTATTTTTCTTTCTTTTGCTTAATGTATGTTTACCTACCTTTATTTAAAAAAATGCTTTTAGTCTATGGCTGTTATATATTGAATTACTTATCCTTTAAAAAATTGTATTGAAATAAATATAGATAATAACTGGTAAAAGGTATAAATCATGAGTGCACAGCTCAAGTGATTGTTTCTGTATAACTATCAGTCACAATAATAACTAGAACATTACTAACACATCAGAGGTGCAGGGCTCTCAGGAAATCTTTTGTTTCTTAGGAGAGACTTAATCCATCTGCTTTATAATTGATATAAATGATTTTATCTCTGTCTCCTTACTCCGAAAGCTGTTGCTTCTGACTATCTTGTCTCTGCCACATGTATTTTACTGACTTTTATTTTCTCCAGTGAAAGAGACCCATCCTGTTTCCATGACATTTTAACAAATCACCTTTATACGTCTAAAAATGTTACCTTAGCCCACATTTCCAAACAGAATCAAATTTAAGTCATACATAATAACTACTGACTCCTTCCTAAAGTAAGGAAAGGAATTCAGCATGCGTTCACATCCCTCATTCCCCTGCGTCCTGACATTAAGAATATAAAGTGCGCTCCCCTCGGAGCACTAAGGATGAGGACACCGCCATGTACAGCATCCTCAAGGAAGCACCATTACAGTTGACACAGATACGCGCCTAAGACTGCTGTTTCTTCTGTTTTCCTTGAAAAGAAGTCAAGCCAAAGGGAAATTCATAACGACATAACTCAGCAGCAGACAACTAATACCGAGCTCCACGCCGCCATCACGGTGGCTCCACAGCCCGCGATTGCTGGTGCAGGGTCCCTGCGTCTCATCTTAGTGATTTATCAGGAGAAGTTTTTCTTTGAGGCCAAGAAGCTGGAAAAAAATAATAAATGCGATGTTTGCAAGGCCTATGGAATGTTTCACAGAACATTGTTCTAGGAACTAAGAAATCAGAAACAAATAAATATATATGTATTATAGGTCTACATATACTACAATTATATATGTATACAAATATATTTGCATAAACAAAATATTTTATTATGTATTTTATTATATTATATGCATATATACATATTATATATATGTTTCAGATATTTAGTAAAATAAAGGGGTTAACAAATATTGTAAAATATTGTAGAAGAGTTTCACCTGGCTCAGGTTCTGAGAGCTACTGCCTGAAGCAAACCTGAAGTTCTTGGAAGGTCCCCAGGCATGGCTTCTTCGGAGCTATCACATTAGTAGAGGAAACTCTCCTTCAATCCACAGTGTGCATAGGAGAGAAGTAGAATTCTTTGAGGAAAATTAACAATTCTGTGGAAACACTTGGGAATGAAACTGCTTCCCCTGTATCTGATGGTGAAGTAAGGATAAAACAGCAACCGATTTTGACAACTCTACATTTTAATAAGGATCACCGCTTGTACCAGGAAGATCTTTGCCAACGTTCATATACATACATTATGAGAGTTCATATTTTAGAAAAAGTGAGATTTGCAGCAATAATATGAAGGTACAATGTCCAGATATCCCATACTATCCTCTATTACTAGCATAGATTATTATGTTTGTTAGCTTCCCCCAATGAGTGAATAATTAACGGCCAAACCATAATCAGATCTTCTTAGTTTTTACCAATTTCCTTTGTTCTGTTCCAGTTGCCCATGCGGGATCCACGATATATTAAATTGTAGTGTTTTCTGAGATGTGCTAGCTTCTTAGTCTTTCCCATGTTTTGATGAGAGTTTCAGGAGCATGCATTGTGTATTATCTCAAGTTAAAAGGCTTATAATGCTCCCCCCCAAAAAAAAAAGATGATTAAATAAACACCCTTGAATGGGAGGAACTGTTTACACAATGCATACCTGGTAAGGGGTTAATAATCAAGATATATAAAGCACTGATACAAATCAGCAATAAAAAACAACCCAATTATAAAATGGGCAGCAGATGTGAGCAGAAAATCTGTCTGTGAGACTACTGGAAGGCCAAGACTTACAAAAAGTCATCTGTGATCACTCCTAATAAGAGAGATGCAGATGAAACGTTCGTGCAATGAGAGGCCACCTCTCGCAGTGAAACAAGCAGGTGCTGAGAGCACATGAAGAGAAAGGAACCTCGGCTACGGCTGGGGGAATGGTGACGCCATTATGGAAAGGAATCTGGATTTACCTGAAAAGATGAGCAGTGGAAATACTGTAGTCCAGAATTCCACCCTCGGGCACCTATCCATAGACTATGAAACCATTGACAACCCCCCCCCCCCCCCACCGTGCGTGTCCCAGCGTATCCACAGCAGCAGCGATCACACTGGCTGGGGCACCGGGACAGTGCAACTCTCCACTGGGTGACTGGGTCGAGGCTGCGTCAGCTACGCACGGTGCACACTCACACAGCCACAGGAAGAGATGATGCAGCCGTTTTCCACAACATGCAAGAAATCTGAGAGAATTGTGTGTAATAAGTCAGAATGATCAAAGCATACATTCAGCATTAACAAAGCAGATCACTTGACAAGGTAAAACAGCTGCAAAAACCAGTGGCATAGACAAACATCCCGGGGGTTCTCAAGGGACAGGGGAGGGGCCTCCCCAGTGGCACAAGGGGTTAGGGCACAGCACTCTGAGCATCCCAGCCACTATGGCACCATTTCGATCCCAGCCAGGGAGGGGACCCACATGGCTCTTGTCTGGCCCGCTGCTCCCCTCAGCAGCATATTTCAGTCAGTCTACCTGTTCTGCCCCCACTCTGTCTCTGGGGAATCCTCTCACCACCACCCCAACCCCTGGCCTGCACCCAAGTTCTTGTATGCATAAATAAGTAAATCTTTTTTTAAAACAATGGAAGGGAGGAAAAGGGTCCAGGAGACACAAGGTGGGGGATAAATAAATAATGATAGAAAAATAACCTGTAAATAAAATCAATCGATACCCAATAGCTTTGAAAAAATATATTATTTAGCTGAAAAAATTCTTGATAAAGAGAGATTTTAAAAGGAGGAAAGCATTCCATAAAATTAACTAAGTTTTTGAAATGACAATTCACAGAAGAGAAAAATATGAAATGTTTTGCCCTGGCATTAAAAAGATGCTTTAACTCAGATGTGCTCCTGCAATGGCAATAGATGCATAATATGGTACGTTGCACCCATAAACTTGTTTGCAGTGAAGCTGCAGAAAATTACTAACTAGGAGAGTCCAATTATAAAAGACGTCGCCTGTTCTGTTAAATAACCTTATCTGAATTCTCCAGTTAGTATGAAGATAGTGAACCATTTCAAACGTGAGTAGAAGGTGGAAAAACTAAATATTGTAGAGCAATTAGAAAATCAGTGTGGAAAGTCTTAAAAAACACTTGAAAGTTAATTTTCTTATTATTAATCAAGATAATTGAGAGGGGAAAGAAAGCAGACCTGGGGCAGGACGATAAATGGCAATTTGTTTTCAGTAGCAAGGATATTATGCTCACCTACCAGGTTCATAGATTTCCTTCTTTTTGGAGGCAGGGGTAATTTTTATTGAGGTACCAGTACCTTGCATCCTTGTGTTTTGACAGTACTGGATCCCCCCTTCAGATGGTCACCATACCTCTCCTACCACCAAATCACCCTAGTCCTCCACCCCACTGCACTATGCTCTCTTCCCCTCCTGCTCCCACCCCGATCCTCACCCCTCACCCTCCCCTTCTGGCTACTTCATATCTATGGTCGGCTTTCATGCACTGGTTTTAATATTTGCTGGCTATCTCTTTGCTTGGTTTCTCTGTAGTGCACGTGTAATTGACACCCTCCAGTATTTATATTTCTCCTATGAGAGACCTGTGGATTGACGACCAAGCCAAGCTAGATCATAGCATGTTTGTGGTACTTAAGGACGGGATTGCAGACAACTCTGGGTCACACCTAGAACCAAGTGTTGGGCACCAAACAGAGAATCCATGTCACCAACTCCATGCAGTGGTTCTCATCACACGGCTGATAATGGCAAGCTATGGTTTTTGGTAACAGTGTTTTGTAGCTCCAGAAAATAAAAATAGCAGTAGTAATGCTCTTTCTGCTAGAGAGAACTCTGCCAGATTCTACTGAGCATAAATGCTGAATAGCAAGAAGCCCAACACAGATAGGATTCACGGTGCACAAGCACCCATTCAAGTTAGCACATCTGCTTGGCTCCAGTGCGGGCTGGGGGACGTGCTCATTTGTGTTGGTTGGTGCAAGTATATCCAAATTAGGATACTTCATTTAAACTTGTTGATTGTTCACAAGAGCAAAATGCTATTTCAGGTGAAAGAGGTCTGA
Organism: Galemys pyrenaicus; assembly: GCA_019455555.1. Classification (NCBI taxonomy): domain Eukaryota; kingdom Metazoa; phylum Chordata; class Mammalia; order Eulipotyphla; family Talpidae; genus Galemys; species Galemys pyrenaicus. The sequence continues at coordinate 6,725,914 of JAGFMF010011662.1, forward strand.
ATGGAATTTTATCTATAGTATAACGAGTAGACTGAATTAAGTTTAATAAAATTGCTGTGCAAAAAAATTAATTCAGAAGGATACCTGCACCTCTATATTTGTTCCATCACTATTTATAATAGGTAAGATATGAAAACAGCCCAAATGTCCAAAAAAGATGACTGGATCAAGAATATGTGGTATATATATATATATATATATATATACACACACACATATATATGTATATATACATATATATGTATATACCATGGAATATTACTCAGCAATTAAAAAGATAAACTGGTGACTTCATAGCAATATGGATGGAGCTGGAAGTGATTATGGTCAATGAAATAAGTCAGAAAGAAAAAAAAATATTGGGTGGTCTCACTTCTGGGGGGAATGTAGAAGAACCAAATAAGGGATCAGAAAAAAAATAATTTCAATATAATAAATTAAAAAAGCAAAATTAACAGACAACTATAAATCAGAGACATTCTGCAGGAGAGAGGAGGGAGACAGAATGAAGCAGGGGAGGGATGAGCACAAATCTGCAGTGACGGTGCACTGGTGAATTGGTGATGGTACTTTCATGGAGACTACACCTGACAGGAGAAAGCATGCATTATACAAAAAGGAATGATATGAAATCAAATTAAAAATAAAGATTACAGTGCAGCATATCCTTCTTTAAAACCTTGCTTACAGGGCCTCCCTAGTGGCTCAGTGGGTTGAGCGCTGCACTGTGAAGCATACATGACACAGCAGCACGAGCTCCTTCCTGGCAGGGAGGGGACCCACGTGGTGCAGCAGACCTCTCCTGCCTCACCTACTGCTCTCCCCAGCGGTGTATTTCAGTCCAGCTGCCTGTTCTGCTCCCTACTCTGTCTCTGGTGAGTCTTCTCACCTCCCGCGACTCTGTCTGTACCCCAGCTCTTGTGTGTATAAATAAATTAAAAAAAAAAAAAACAAAACTTTGCTTAAAATTGTCATTCTACTCTATACCTGTGTGCATATAATCCTCCCAAAATGGAAGGTGACCCTGTGGAGAATTCCTGGATATGCATATATACCAGCATAATTATTTAGGGTCCTCTCTTTCAACTAAAATGCTCCTGGCTTGAAAACTAATTATGTGGTCACCCTATTCAAATATAGCTTGATTGCCATTTACTTTGTACTGTTGTCTTCTTACCTCCTCTAATTTATCTCAGGTATTTCTACAGTTTCTGTCCAAACATTTCATATTAACTTCATAGAATGAACAACAATTTTCTGTCACTCATTTGTATATTTGTGCAAGCAATTAGTTCATTCATTATTTGCTGTCAAGAAAGGATCCACACGCTTAAGAAAATAATTGTCAAGTAAGAAACGTGTAATTATAATTCAAGATAAATAAGAGTTGTAAATAGAGTTACTCGGTATTGTGTTGGGAAAAATGTTAACCAGGAGTCTCTAGCATGTCGAGAGAAACCCTCCAGAGAAAGAGAGGCTTGAACTGTCGAGTAATAATAACTCAGAAGTTCTGTCTCTCCTGAGCTTTCAACCTTAGAGAGCTGACAAAATCAGACAAGTCTTAACTGGACCTTGAGCATGGCAAAGGTAGCAAAGTTTTACCTTTCCTATTTTTTATATGCCAAATTCAAATGCAGTCTTTGGCATTAGGACAGTTCTTAATGAATGCCTGTAGTGGACTCGATAAATACATGTTTTCAGAAAGAACACAGCAATGATGTTAACTCTTCTTTATGCCTCCAGTTTTTGACTCCCATTTAGAGCCTGCTCCTGTAAACTGTGGTTGCGAGAAATTCAGAGTAAGGAACAATTTCAAGCAGATCCTTTAATCATTTTACAATATCAAGTATGGTTCATATTTTTGTCAGACATACTAGGTAAATAGTTTTGATTCAACTACCATTTTCAGACTAATGTGAAATTCCCTAGGGTATTCAGAGACCTATTGACATGGTGACTTCTAGACTTCCAGAACAAGGTATAGGACACTCCATGAAGAAGCTGGTAGGGTCTGTATGTTGTATGGGTGGTGCAACCAATACAATAATTTATAACTTCATAAAGAAAAGATCGCTGAGCTGGGAGTCCACAAAAGGAAAAAAAAAAAAAAAAACTTCCTGCAGTGTAAGATGTGAGTAGGAATGTAGAGGTGAAATATTCTTTTATATTAAATAAGGTAAAAGGGTGTTGTTTATAAGTGACAGAGGTCTGAATGTCAAATTAATCTTTTGAGATAACCACTCTATTTTAGGGTATTCGGAGAACTCTGTTTTACTTCATACTGTTATAAAAATAGTATTAATGGGAGAATATGCTTATAATTTTCCAAGATGATTATTTTAAAGAACAAAATGTATTTTATATTAAAGGGCCAATGTGATTATTTAATTAATTATTAAAAAAATAATGATCACCTTAGCTATTAAAAAAACAACCAAACTTGTTTACTATGGATTCTGAAGCAGGTGGGGAAGGTGGAAGTTTTACACGTGCACACACATATATACATATATATGAGATTATTATTTAAAGACTTCTGTGTAATTATCGTTACTAGGATTATGACCCTCTTCATACAATACTGTTTACATGGCTCATGTGTGCCTACAATAGATGCTTATGCGAAGAAATCAGAGAACGGGTCGTTGAAACAAAACAGTGCAGACTTTCAGCTCTTTCATGATCTAGCACACCAGAGGGCTCTCCAAACATGCTTTAATCAGCGGGGCTTTCTGATGCAATTTCATTGTATTATAATTAGATAAATCATGTAAACATAAAACAAATATAAAAAGGAAATCTCTAATAAGAGTATGGTTAAGAAAAAGTGTGCAATAGTGCTTCTACTTCATCTTACCTTTCAGATTGCTTATGTTTGCATCTCCTACCTGTGCAGTTGTTACTATGATCTATCTGATATGAAGTTGCAGACCATTTAAAATCACCTTCACTTCTCCCTAATGCATTTTGGTATCTACATTTTTAACCACAACTTCAGTAGAAATGGTGGGCAATTCTTTGAAAGTACAATCGAAATTTGTTTTAGTCAAAGATTGCAGCTAAATATTCATGTCTCTCATTCATAAAACTCACTGTTGTAAGTTTATCTATTTTGTTTGGCTGGCGTTGGGTGGCACATTCAGAACAGAGGCTTTCTTGGGGTGTGCATTTAAATCCAACTTAGAATGAAAGTCAAATATATATTTGAATAAAGTCACGATTTATACAGATTTCATGGAATTCCAATGATAGGTATAAAAAGTAATGTAAAGATGCTTTTCTTTTAACATTAAAGTAGCTGTGTATGAAGAAAGGTTTTGTTCTGCCTGCGCGGGGGTTCCTTGACCTTACCTGATTATGCTGCTCTGTCTGTTGCAGGGAGGACTGGAGACTAAAGGCTGGAATTCAGCGTTTCCATTTGTTAAGTGTTGACACATGCATTCAAATTTCTATTTTTAACTTTGTGAGCCATTTCATAGCTCCAAAATAACATCGCCCTGAGCAATTTTGCTTGTTTGCATTCAATGTTTCTCATACTGAGGGTCAGGAAGTCCAGCCACGGGGTCACTGAAGATCTTGGAAGGGCTTCAAAGTGACTGTTGATAAAGAATTAAGTGTAGGTAATTAGGACTGCCATTTCCTTATGGGGAAGCATATGTCAAAATTATCCCTACTTATCCCGTCAGCCCTCTCTGTCAGTGTCACCATTTCTTGTAACCTCCTTTCACCCATGAGCTATTCAATCTTCACCAAATTATTCTAGCAATAATCACCATCTTCCATTGCTACTGCTGTGGTATTGAAAAGCAAATCTATCTATCAATCTATTTATCAGCTTATCTATCTATCTATCTATCTATCTATCAATTTATCTATCTGTCTGTCAGCTATTAATCATCTATCTCTTCATCCACCCATCCATCCATCCATCCATCCATCATCTGTGTATGTATCCATTCATCCATCCACCCACCCATCTACCTAACTATTTGCATTTTGGATTATTGGAGTTAGAACATGTGAAAACATATTTAAAATCAACATTCTCTTCAAATACAACTTCAGAAATTCCTCAGCCTTACAGCTAGCTATTTTATTCTCAAAAGTGACAGAGCCAACTCTATCCCAATCAAATTTTATTTATCTTAGACCAATATAATTCTTAAAATGAAATGTGTATCTTGATCAAATTGGTTTTGACAATCAATAGTCTAACACATTTATTTCTCAATATTGTGACAATAAATCTTTACATATTATCATTTTCATTACTTCAATGACGTCTACATCCATTTAAAAGAAAATGAATTGACGATAAACAAGACTATTTTAAAATTCAAGTCCAATTATATAAGCATCAAGGAAAACAGAAGGACTAATAGACTAGGTGAATAATAAGATGGCCGATGGCACAGTTTCCAGTCATGGAAAAAAGTAAAAATAATTTTTCCAAATTATAACTGATAAAAAAAGTAGAACAGTCATCAAATGGTACCCCAAAGTCATGACCCTAAAATCAAGGTGGGATAAATATTAAGTAAATTTATAGTAATATAAATTCACTGACATGCTGAATGGACACTTTAACCAATTGCTTAGACCACTTAACAAGGTGACAATAAAGCATATTTGACATTTTATTTGGACCAAATATGTTAAACATTTGAAATTATAAGGATAGTAATAACACTGCTAATTATTCCTTCTTGACCAAGATAAAATCAGGAGACATTATTAACACTCCCTTTTAATGAAAGGTATGCTTTAATACCTAACAATTTCTATTTGGCTATGTAAATCATTGTCCAAGGAAAAGCAATCACCTTAGAGAAGATATACCAAAACAACTTCCATTTTATAGACAGCCAGTAAAAGACAGACTCTCTAGAATAAATATGAAGTCTAGAACTATTGCATTAAAAACATTTTCAGAAAAATGGTCAAAAATTTGTTATAATTGATGTTTTCTTGGCAAATGATATTGATGATTAATAGTGGAATTTATATCATAGGAAAGAAATCTGAACTAAGATTTTTGATCAACCTATCTGGCTGCAAAATTGAACTAAAACGAAGCATAAATAATGGGAGTGATTTGGTGATAGGTGAATGTAGTGGAAATTATGAAATAAATGAGGAGATCAGTTGTTGACCTTGAGCCTTAGAAGATCACAAAAGGAGATAAATTATCTCTATAAAGAAACCTTCTAAGTGAAAAGACAATTGGTCTTTATATTTGCAAAGGAAAATCATATCCTTTTTGAGAGTTTGTGAAAGGGCATTTAACTTGAAAATTATCTTTTGAAATGCTTAGGAGTTTTATGTTGAATTTCTATTGCTTTGATGAGAATATATGAAAATTTCTTTAGAGAATTACAAAAGAACTGAGTTTGAAGGCATCAATTACCAATTTCTCCCAGGTCAATAGTAACACAAACCCTGACAGATTAGTCAATTCATGATTTAGTTAATTACGTTCAAGGTTCTGCATACCTGTAAAGGCAGTTTCTGTACTTCGAGTTGTGTCTTCTTCATTCCCACATCCTCCTCAATCTCACAGCTTCACCACTCAGCACATATCACTCTATCGATGGTCTCCCTGAAGATTTACAAGCTCCCCTGATAATTGTTTTTTCATAAATATTTCAAATTTAGTATCATTTTTTTCTCTTTAATAACGCTTCATGATACCTTTCAGTTTTCGTATTTTCTTTAAAAATTTTGTTAGAACATTTTTTATTAAAAAGACCATTTGTTATAAAAAGCAATTATTTGTAGAGTAGTTAACCACCTCTAAGTTTGTTTTGCTAGTTATATTCAATACCCATGACATCCCAACATTGTCAACATGTATCTATTGAATAGGTATAGATGTAACATGCTACAGTGATATTAACCATGTTCATGTAATATTAACTTATTATACATGCACATACTATGTAATATAGGTAATATAAGTGTATTGACTGATTTAAACTTTATGTTCCTCTGTCCTTAATAGTTTTTAGAAACTATATTTTAGTATTTTATAATTATGGAAATCACTACGTATGCTAAATTCATGGCCATAAATAGTGAATTATATTATTTTAGTTGTGCAATTAGTAAATTAGACTTACTATTATTTTATTATTGTTTGTAACTATAAGCACAAAAAATGCTATTTCTCAATTCATGGCATCCAATTTTCAGTTCAAGGTAAGGCACTTTTCATCACTTATGTTACTGATAAGTTTAATCTGCTACCCTCAATCATATTGTCTCACTGAGGACTATATGTTGAAATTCTCAAGCTCTTGTTGAAACTCGGAGGCCTTTCTGAGTCATGAGACCTTCACATAAATTTTCTTTATTTTTTCCTGTGGAAATTATCTTTGCAGAATTGTTACAGCTTAGAGACCTGGATAAATCGGGATGAACTAATTCTTGAGGTTCTGTGAGAGTGACTCTATCTTTTGGTCTGTAACTCATTATTGAAAGTTTGGCAATCTAAAACAACAAAGAAATTGTTCTCTTTCATTTCTGAACACAGGAATCTAAAATGAAGCTTCCAGCTCAGACTCGAGGTGTTCACAGGGCTGGCTGCATTTGGAGGCTCCAGGGAACTCTCACTGCTTCCCTCTCCGGTTCTGGGGCCTGCCGGCCACATTTGTGGCCACGTGCTCCCAGCCCTGCTCCTGTGGTCTCATTTACTCCTGTCGTCTCTGCCACTCTCCAGAAGCACGCGTGCCTCACATCGCACCACTGGCTGATCCCGGGTGACCTAGCGACATTAAAATCCTTAAAATCACGTGCAAAGCCCCACTTTCCATGTACTGCATTGTGTTTGTCATTTCTTCATTGCTGGGGGCAATTCTTCATCCTGCCACGGGGACGATGAGAAGAGACAGACAATCAAAGCCAAGCCTGGTTTAATGTACGGAATTTGGCTAGAATTATATTTAATTTTCCAGGAAAGGGTAGGTTGTGAGAAGGAATAAGAGATCAGAACTAGCATACATGCCTGGCATTGGAAATCATTTTGGGTTCTGACATTTTGAGTGAGTGCTTTCATTAAACTCGGCAGTAAAATGCCTCTTTTTGGACAACGCACTAGCTTAGTTTACTGTCATTGATAATGAAGAATTTGGGGCTCCCTAGAGGCATAAGAGTTGAGCACCGCACTGTGGAGCTTCCACAGCCACTGCAGTGGGAGTTTGATTCCCCCCAGGGAGGGGACCCACATGGCGCAGCAGACCTCCCCTGTCTCCCCGCTGCTCCTCTCTGCAGTGTGCTTCAGTCCACCTGCCTGTTGTGCTCCCCACTCTGTCTCTGATGAATATCCTATCACCTCCTGTGCCTCTGGCCTGTACCCCAGTTCTCATATGCATAAATAAATAAAATCTTAAAAAAAGAAAATGAAAAATTTAAGGATTTGAGGGAATAAAAAACAAACAACACTGATTTATACACTGACAGCAAGCATTGAATGATTGGTGACTTACTCTGAAAAAGTCTGCCGTAAAGCAGTTCACACCATTCTTTCATTAGCTTGTTACAACCATCTCCCAGTTCTCATCCCCCAGCTTGATGATGGGTGTGTGGCTGACAAGCCCAGAGCTGGGGTGCAGGGACAGTTGGAAACCACGAAGTAGCCCAGGGGTGTGGGAGGATTCATAGCTTCCCAAGCAGCTCTGGGCCACGCTGGGGGAGAGTCTCGGTAAGGAGGGGCTGCCTCTGCCAGGCCTGACCCCGTAATTCAGCGAGATTAATACAGAATAAATAGTTTTTTTCAAAAAGAGTCAACCTTAATTAAAATATACTAATTGTAAATTTCATAATACCCTCGTTCTCCCTAAGCACCTTTAATTGGCAAAGGTCAATTATTACCACTCAGCATGATTTAATCTTAAAATATTGAGAATTGTTGTGTGACCTAGGTAATAGTTTCCTAATTAGTGAAACCCCATATTTAAATCGCAGAGACTAGAATCACTTCTGCACTTTACAATGCCGAATGGTTCTGCCAAACGCATCTGGCCGAGACGTGCGGTTTTGTTTTATTTCCCTGGTTGCAGGTAAGGAAACACAGAAGCCATCTTCATTACTCTGTCTCTCGGCTTCCCCCTGGAAACACATTAGGTTTTAATTATTGTTCTTCAAATATTCAAAAGCAAGTTAATTAATTTGTGGAATTTAAAATGCTGTAGATTCTGAAACAATGTAAAGGCCTGTAACTTTGTTCAAGCTGAGAACACGGATGGGTGTCTATTCCGAGGTTCAATTTTCTGTTTTATGATAAATCGATCACCATCGGCGCAGGGATCTTTGCAGTGTGGTCCAAACGAGTTCATCTGCTTTTGCTCTGGGGCCACGTGACTCTGTATTTCTGATTTTCCTTGGTCTGCAGCTCTAGATCCAAGTGCCAGCTCCGGTCCCGGATGCAGACACAGATTCCTCGTGCATCTTCCCCTGCATTTCACTCGCCTTCTCTACGTGCGTCCGAATAGTGGCGTCTCTTCCCCCATCCCCTGTTGGCTGCTACTCTACCAGATGCCTTTACTTTTCATTGTCGTCACTCCACACATTCTCCTTGTGGGGCTTTCTCGGTCCTCGCCCCCAAGCCCACTTGTACCCCTCTTCACTGCACCTCCTTGCTGAGATTTGGCAATACAGACCCAACCCCCTCTGGGCCTTCACGTCTAGCAGGCCCTGCCCTATCTCGAGTCCGGCGTGCGGTCTGTGCTCTCTGCCAGCCCTAACCCCACCCGCGTTGCCCGCGTGTCCCTCTCCGGGTGCGGAGCAGGTCTCTCTGGGCGACTAAGCCCGTCCCTAGCTTCGCAGGGCCTCGTTCTCAGGGAACCTCATGCGGCCATTTCTGTAAGGTCATCTGGGGAGCTATGAAGTCACAGCATCAGAACTTCGCATCAGAGTCAATGTTCTGGGTGAGGCCAGGACACCTGCGGTCCTCGAGAGCTGACCGGGACAATGCAATGGCCACGGAGGCCGAGAACTGCTGCTCCGCCTCCCCCACTTCCATCCCTCCCCAACACAGACGCCTGTTCACAACCTTCGCTGGACCCTGCCGCAATGTGGGGACCCCGGAAGGGCTGCTGTGACCTGGTCCCGCCTGCCTCCCACCCAAAGCGAAGAACCACCGCTGGACACAGGCTCAGGCCCCAGCCCTGGCGGGGCCCCTGCGGTGGCTCTGCCTCTCCTGTGTGACTCCGCTCGGAATCCTCACACCTAACCGTGACGAGGGCTCCCGTCCCACACCCGTGCGGCCTGAGCGCTTTCCCCAGCACCTCCACCTGCCCTGGTCCTCCTTCCTCCACGCTTCCAGAGAACCGTTCAGCTTCCGTAGCAGCATGGGGATGGAGTCTGCACTTCAGCTTTACCGATGAGAAAGCTGGATTTGAATTGCTGGATTTTTACTCCTGGATTTTAATAACTTGCCCATGCCCACGGAAACCAAGAGCGGGAAGGCTGATACTGGAGACCCGGTGTCAACTGCTCTAACTTCACATTTCCCCATGGTTGAGAGTGTTAATTAATCACAACAGTCTCACAAGGAAAACCTGGTTTCTTGCAGGAGAAGCATTTTAAATAAAGTGGTAGCTGGAAATAATAATAATAAAGAACAACACCAACAGCAATTATAACAAAATGCAACAAGTAGAGACCTACTGCATATCCCTATATAATAAAAATTACTGATGAAGTGATTCAGCATAGGGCCTCCCTGGTGGTGCAGTGGGTTAAGCAACGCACTATGAAGCAAACCGCAATCACTTCAGCATGAGTTCGATCCCTGCTGCTGGCCAGGGTGGGGACCCACATGGCGCGGCAGACCTTTCTTGCTGTGCCCGCTGCTCCCCTCAGCAGTGTACTTCAGTTGATCTGCCTGTTCTGCTCCCCGCTCTCTGTGGTGAATCCTCTCACCCCCCCACACCTCTGGCCTGTACCCCAGAGCTTGTATGCATAAATAAATATTTTTTTAAAAAGTGATTCAGCATAAACTATTATCAAATGTCTTATTCCACCTGGAACAATTGTGCTCAACACCATTCAGTCACTCGGTGAGGTGTTTCAATCACATTGATTTTGCAGACAGCTTTTAGTGAAATTGAATCAATACTGTTCAAAAATACCTAGTCAATAAGACTGTTTTGCACATTTAGTGTGCAGAAAAAGCCAACAAAGGAGCATGCACCTGTGTCCTCAGGGGCTAAAAATTGAGGACCCCCATCTTCACAGCATGGCACAACATGGGGGCTCCTGGATGGCTTCAGTATCACCCTAGAGATTGCTATCCTAATGCAACATCAAGCTAATCGATACTTCTGAGCACACTCGGAGGAAACAATCACACAAGCCTGTCTTGTATTTCAGAAATTAAGGTAATTGTCTATGTCTCTACAGTTGTTGAAACATCTCTTTCTAACCTAATGCTACTCTTCATTTTTATAGTGCCACCATTACACCCCACAGGTTATTTCTCATCCATTGAAAACCACCAGCAACAACAACAACAAAATAGAGCTGTATTTCTGAATAACTCAAAACGTGGTCCCAGCATGCTGTGAACACCTAGAATCCACACTCTGCTATTTGGAGACTTCTAACCAACTTCCCATTGTTCTTCTCAAATTGCCTTGCCTTCTGTGCCAACTAAATGGACTGGTTGCCCTAATTTGATCTGAGCTCTCTTTACCCAGTAATGTGTACCTGACTCCAGCTGAGCTACTGAGGGTACTTTGAGAAGATTTTTCCAGATGGATTTAGGAAAGAACCTTCATTTCTCTGAGTGGCTGAAGTCTCAAGTTATGAATCCATTGTCCTTGGCACAGTTCTGTCCCGATGCGGATAGAGCCAGTCAGGAAGAAACAATGAAGCTAAGATGATGAAAAAGGCCGTGTAGGTTTGTGGTCTCCACTGTCTGTTTGACTTGATATACTCTAAACCTTTCCTGCCTTAGAATATACCTCTGATTCATGAGCCAATACGCCCTACTTATCTGCGTTTGTCACCTGAGGCATGTATTTGTTCATCATTTTGCTTAGTTGGTTGCCTTGAATATTCTATAAGGTCGGTTGTTATGGCTTAAAATCAAATTGTGCATGGAGTAGACAGCTGCATAGAAGCAAGAAGTCGAGCATTTCCTGACAAAACCATTGATTTGTGGTGATGATCAAAGCACTTACAAGTCAGATAATGGCCAGTCTAATCTGATCCGGCCACAGCCACGGACCCGCACCAGCACAGAATAGCCAATAGTCGTGCATTGGTTACTGCTGCAACGTTCACTCAAAGACAAGAAGTTTGCCCAGCTGGTTCAACAACAGCTAGAAGCTGGCACTTCAGAATAGACTAGGAAAAGGAAGAGTACAGTCGATGGGGGGTCTTTAGATGGCTCGTCCGCTCTTTCCATGGTTGAGGTTTCCCTTGGAGACTTAGTCTTCATCTTCATGTTCATCTTAGTCCTAGCATCTCTGGATGGAAGCAGTTTAAAGCTCAAAATCTCTATTGTGGGTTCCCAGGACCCCAGATTCCCACTCTGTGGTGTGATGTTCTCATCATGTCTGGAAGTGACAGGAGGAACCTGAAACTTCCAATGTGGAGCTAATGGACTGTTCCGGAGTGGACAAGGATGAGGTTCCGGCTCACTCAGGCATGTGGCCAGTCAACATGGATGAGGACCATGCGCCTGGGGTGAGGCACTGATCAGAGCCTTGAGGTTTATGCTAACTGGGCAGTTGAGTCACTGCATATGGAGAGAATCCGCAGCCACAGCAGGCCATCAGGGTCAGAGAACAGAAGCCTGTGATGTCAGCGGGAGGACGTTCAAAACAAGTCTTTCCAAAGGGTAACATACTGGCTTAAAAAAGGGAAGAATCAGGGGCCTCCCTGGTGGCACAGTGGGTTAAGCAATGCACTATGAAGCAAACCACAGCCACTACAGCATGAGTTCAATCCCTGCTGTCGGCCAGTGAGGGGACCCACATGGCGCAGCAGACCTCTCCTGCCTGGCCCGCTGCTCCCCTCAGCAGTGTGTTTCAGTCAGTCTGCCTCTTCTGCTCCCCACTCTGTCTCTGGTGAATACTTTCACCTCCCTGGACTCTGGCCTGTACCCCAGAGCTTGTATGCATAAATAAATAAATCTTTAAAAAAAGGGAATAATCAGGGGCCTCCCTGGTGGCGCAGTGGGTTAAGCAACACACTATGAAGCAAACCGCAGTCACTGCAGCTCGAGTTTGATCCCTGCTGCCGGCAAGGGAGGGAACCCACATGGCGTAGCAGACCTCTCCTGCCTTGCCCGCTGCTTCCCTCAGCAGTGTGTTTCAGTTAGTCTGCCTGTTCTTTTCTCCACTCTGTCTGGTGAATCCTCTCACCTCCCGCAACTCTGGCCTGTACCCCAGCTCTTGTATGCATAAATAAATAAATCTTTAAAAAAAAACAAAAAAGGGAAGAATCAGGAGAGGGTAGGTTAGTGAGTAGTAAAGAGAAGTAGGGGGAAGAGTTCTTGATATGCAGGGACAAGGGTCACAACTACTTGGGGACACATTTTGGGGAGTCAAGAGCCAGGTGGTAACCAAACCACAAAGGACCTTGCAGTCCACATAAAGCAGCTTCAGCTTCATGCTAAGTCAATAGGACTGTAACAGGGTGGTCCCAGGAAAAGGGGAAGTTCCAAAAATCCTGGTTCCACCCTAAGTGGGTGGAGCTGAGGATAAGAAGATTTCTGCAGAGGAGAGAAGAAAGGAAGATGGAGAACAGCAAGGAGACCTGGAGGAGGCACGTGGAGCAGAGGGACATGTGAAGAAACTGCGCTTGCTTTTTGGTCT
>JAGFMF010011662.1:6739010-6803118 GCA_019455555.1 Galemys pyrenaicus
TTATTGTACCCTAGTTGTATTAAAGTTCCTTTCCATTAAAGGTTTTGTATGTTTGTCTTAATGAGGCGGATGGCAGAACCCATTCAGAGAGGGCAGGTTCTGGGTGCTCCCCTCCCTGCCCTGTAACAGGACCATACATGAAAAAGAATTAACCAAAAGTGCTATGACTGTTTGTAGCAGCAAAATGTACTCCCCCTTCTCCCTTTATGAAGAGAAGTTACAAAGAACAAAACAATATTATAAACCATGATCCTGATAACTGGGACAGTTATGATTTTTTTTGCAGAACAATTCATGTGAGGTGGCAATGGGTTATCCAGCCCGGCACTACTTAGACTGAAATTGCCGCTTGTTTACAGGCCATCAGCTCCTTTGAACACCCGAGTGGTAGTGGGCTGCCTCGGACCTGGGGGCACTCACTGGAGAAAGCTCTGTGTGGACCACTGAGGGCCATCCAGAGAAGCACCCCATGCTTCTTAGGAATAGAAGATCGTTCAGACCCATTTTCAGCGGCTTCATCCTCAGTGTGGATGCACCCCAGGAATCACATCCACCTGGACATGTGGAGCCCACTGCTCCTGGTGTACCTGCTGCAATGCTTCCAGCTATATGCCTCCCCAGACACTGAAATCAGCCCTCCTCTCACATAGGTGTCTCCTATGAAAAGCTCCAAGTTCAAAATAGAAAGTGAAAACATAAAATGCATGATGATCAATAAGTACCAGAAACTTAGAAGCAAGTAATCCTACCCAATATATATATTTAAATATATATATATGAGTTTGATCCTTGGCCAGGGAGCTGACCCACACAGCACAGCAGACCTCTCCTGCCTCCCCATTGCTCCCCTCAGCAGTGTAGTTCAGTAGGTGTGCCTATTCTGCTCCCCACTCTGTCTCTGGTGAACCTTCTCACCTCTTGCTAATCTGTCTGGCCTGTACCCCAGCTCTTGTATGCATAAATAAATAAATATTTAAAAAATAAATATATATATGATATGTGTGTGTGTGTTTTGTCAAAGCACTTTTCTCTAAACCAGAAAATGTATGTGTTGGGATGGATTTATAGAGGCAATGATTTCTATACATGAGGAATCAGAAGATATTAAAGACCAACCTCCTTGGTGGTAAGTTTTTTTTGCTTTTCTCTATAGTGTTTCTGTCACACATGAAGCAAGCAAGCATGCCATACATAATTCATGGGCAATCTTACGAAGTGAACTTCAGACTATAAAACTCACCCCATTTCAAATTTATTTTTGTAATTAAAATGAAATAAATAACATCACAGCCCCCACGATGTGGCTGCCTGTGATATTAACTTTCTGCTTCCGTCTTGCCTGATCTAGAATAGCCTCGATCCTTATGTTAGGATCTCCAGAGCAGTGCCTTGAACTAATATAAACATTTTTAAAGAAAAGAAGAAAAAGTAGGAAATACCAGCTTTGTCTGCCTTCCTCACATGTAGTGATTGTGATGAGAAGTGTACATTTGGTTACTCTGTGCTGAACTCACTCTGTATAAAGCCTCTCTCAGGGTTTTAACAAGATGGGGACAGCACCATGCCGTTCTATGAGCATGGAGGAACTTCCTGGCCTGGCCAAGTACTTTACCTTCCTTTGTGCGCTCACTTCCGCCTCGGCTTCCACCTGGAATAGCTGGACTTCCGCTTTCAGACCTCCAGAGCTCTGTTTGCCTTGGTACAGGGAAAGGAGCATCCTACATAGGATTTTAGTCTGCAGGGACACCTGCCACCAAAGACTGACGGAAGCAGAGGGGTTCACTTTCTGACTCACAGAGCTCCTGCGCAGACTCCCCACAGTGCAGACGCCCCACAACTTCATTCCCAGGAAGGAAGGGTTGCAGTGAGTGGGTTCTACCCTCTGGCAGTTTTCTCCACTGACCTTCAGTTTCCTCCCTTTTCTGGTCCCATGTCCCTTCTCCCTAGTCATTTTTTCTTAAAACATTTCCAATTAAACTTTCATGAAAATCTTTTCTGAGTGTATTTCTGGGATATCCAAACTTAAATGGGTTTGTGATAGATTGACTCCAAGGGAGGCATGTGAATTACACTTTGAATTAAAACAAATCATGCAATGAAATTAACATTAATTTTTTATTCAATTAATTAGCTCCAAATTATCATTTAAGTCTTCGGATCTAGCACTATAATGTATTCGTATGGGGACACTGAAAAATGCCTTAATTTTGATCTCTCTGCAGTCAGTCTTCCATAAATCTAACCTCTGCGTTTGTACATTGATTTTTAAAATTTATATATTTAAGTATATATTTAGAACATCTAATTGATGTCAAATAGGTGCTAGCCTTGATTCTTTCATCTAAAGGAGCTTTTGAATTGAGTAATCTTGTGGAAAAAAGGATATGTAAGCACCAACATGCTGTCATTTGGAGAAAAGTTCAATCTATCTGCACGTATGGCCAAAATGTAGTTCACACAATAACAGTTCACACAATAAAAGTGAATCATTAGTGCATTTATAGTGGAAAACTAGCAAACACTGCTTTCCTCGTGTGTTCAAGGTCAACTAGGTCATTGGTGAAGTTGATTTCATGTCCGTGCTGACACTATGATGAGAATAGCACTTCGTTGTTTTGAAAAAATCCAATCCAGTATAATCACACATTGCGATGATGAGTTTTGTCTAGAAAAAAAATCCAAAAACAGAACCTGAAGTGCACCCTGCAAACTCCCTTTAAGAAACTCAGTGTCCTCAAAAGCAAAGGAACACTAAGATAAGAAACAGTCTCTGTCCAGTAGAACCTAAAACATGAAGACTAAATGTTTGGGGGACCCAATGACAGACACCATTCAGCGCTGGAGATACTGAACAGCCTGGTGTTTGAGTGACTCAGTCACTAAAACCGTCCCAATGCAAATGTCTTACTTTTAGCAAAAGATGTAAGAGAATAACCCAGGAGGAAGGGAGGGGATCGGGTAAAGCCTAACTGGGAGTGCTCTGAATTATCTTTGCAAATCTCTTTGAAAAATTATCTTTCTGCAAATGAAAAATTATTCCAAAATATTTTTTTTTATTTTTAAAAGTCATGAATGCCACAAGCACACTATTCTATAGACTTGCTATGTTCTCCAGTTGATCTTAAACATACACATTTATTTTATTGGGAAGGTGTGATGGGGATAAGGAAGGAAGTGCAAAGCAGTTATAACTCATCTAAATGAATTAAGCAGAAACTAGATTCTTGCCAGTTTGCCTAAATAAAAGATTACAGGGACACAGTATGGAGAGATATTGGAAGGGAATTAGACTGGAAGGCTACAAACTGTAAAAATATGCCTATATTCATTTCTGGAAGAAACTGTGTATATCTTTATGCTAATAGCAAGGTTAGAAGGAAAATTCAGAGATAACCTAGAATTTACATCGAATTTCAATAGCATAAATATTTTAGTGTTCCAAATATCGCATTTGATATTTATTTGAAATTTAAATATGCATCCTTTATTTTATCTGGAAAACCTAGATAGAGGGGCCTCCCAGGACCCACGACCTCCTGCTTCTTTCCGTGGAACCATAACTAAAAGTAGTATATGTCCTAGTGGGAGAGATAGCTATGTACTCACTAACTTGAAGTCACGATACCATATGGGAGATTCCAAAAGAGAAATTTAAAATATTTTGAAACTTCTTAAAGAGAACATTTAATTCATACTGAGGGAATTAAGAAAAGCTTAATGGATGAGATGATATTTGCACTGGATTTCCAAAGGAAAGTAAAAGAAATAGAAATTGAGAGATATTTTAGGCCATATCCATGATTTGGAAAATTATATTAATTCATATTGTTAGATGTTTGCTGATTGCACAGTAGGTACAATTCTTGATTCTTTGGGATGAGAGAACCTCTTCTGAGAAAGGAAAAGTAAGAGCTCATAGAGCTGAAATTTAAATTGTGAAAAGTGATAAAAGATCATTGATAAGTATATAAAATTAAAGCAAGAGTTCCACCAAAAATGAAGTTAGGGAACATTCAGCATAATGTGAGTGGAGTGCAATGGCATATAAAAGGGTCACCCATGGAGTAACATGTGAGCAAACATTTAAGGGAAGAAGGTCATGCAGTTCATTAGGGGAAGAACATTCCAGGTTGAGCACCTCAGGAGCAGAACCATGTGTGTGTGATGAAGCGAGAGAAGCCGGTAAAGCTGGGACATCTTAAGTGATGGGGTGGGAATAGAAATCTAGGTCAGAAGAGTAAAATGAATCCAAACATGGAGGTCTTTCCAGTCCATAGCAATGGCTTGAATTTGTCTCTGAGGAAGTTGGAAAGTTCTTGGAGACCCGTGATCAAAGAAATGACAGACCGTGATTTGGACCTTAACAGCCTCCAGAGTGAGTTTGTCTCTAGAATGATGAAGGTGATAACTGCACAGCCAATGAGGATGTGAGAGTGGTTGATGAGGAAGCATTGTGATGGTTCTAATGGACTCATTCAATGAGAACTGTGATGATGGTCCAGTGGGTGCAGCCAGTGAGGAAACTGTGGTGAAGGTCCCAATAGATACAGTCAATGAGGAAGCTGAGGTGATGGTTACAATGTGTGTGAACAATGAGAAGCGGTGATGATGGTACTTTGGAGGCACTTTAAGGAAAGCCATGATGGTGGGTCCAGTGGGTATGGCCAGTGCAGAAGTCCTCTTCATGAGCCCACTGAGTTCATCTAGTGAGGAAGCCTTTGAGATGTTTGTGATGAGAAGCAATATTTCAGGTTGCAGGATTTATGGCCACAGTGGACACACAGGTTTGTTCACCGATCAAAAGAGAAAGAAGACTCAGGACTGTCTTCAAATCAGTCCTAAAACAGCAAGAGATGCTGGAAAGTAATGGATAAAATTGAGGGAATGAGTATGGACTATGGTGAGAATAATACAGAAGTTATTACTAAAAAATGAATGTCATTTTGAAAAGACAGAATAAGATCGGACTGTATTCTATTGGTGGCAAAGAAACACAACAGGTGTCTGTGCAGAGAATTGTCATGTTTGTAGATGCTATGATATGTAATTAATGTAAGACAAGACATTAATTGCCTCATATTTTTTTACTTAAAGTGGAAAAGTTTGATTTAATCATGCTGTTTGCTGTAAGACATCAAATAACTGCGGGAACCCCTCAATTCACAGGTTTAATTTATTCCACCACCCTGTCCACTCTCTCCCACAGCAAAGCTGCCCCAGAAATTATTCCAGACTTGTTTTACAAATTTGGAGATGTCAAAATTATATGTAATTATAAAATTTCTAACCTTTCTGTCTACCTCTTCCTCCTTTCCTTTGCTCTCAATGGACTAAAATCAAAATGTAACAAGGTATGCAGTTTTTTTCTCTTGAACTTCTAGGGAAGTATCTATCCCCTCATCTTTTTCAGTTTCTAGAAGCTTCCTGAATTCCATAGCTCATGGCTCCTTTCTCCATCTTCAAATCCAAGGCTTGATGTGTTTCAGTCTCCCTCTGGTACTGTTGCTTTCATCCTATCTCTTTCTCTGACTCTTTTAAGAGGATCTGTGAATGCATTGCAGATCCCTAAATAACACAAATATTACCTGGCAAACAAATAGAGGGAGCCCCATCTGAGTCTTACCTCAGAGTTCATAATTGAATCACTCCTGGAAAGTTCCCTTTGTTTGTAGCATACCATATTCTCAAGTTCCAGGACTTAGGACATACATTCTGGGTGGGGTAGAGGGTATTTTTCTCCTCAGTAATCTTTGAAGCTACACTTAAATTTGACAATGAATATTTGTAATGTGGAGTTCTAAATCACGTTAATTTTTTATACTACATTACTTGAAATCTGTCTAGTCTGTTCTACTCTTTGAACAGGTCTATTCATGTGTGATTCATCAGTATTATGCACTGGTTGTTTAGTAAAAGATGATAGACAGACAGACAGACATTGGTGAACAGATAAATCTCTATATTTCTATATCTCCCTTCCAAATATTGATTTTCTTTTCATTATACATTTTTATTTTAAAAGAAACATCCATTAATATAACCACATCAAAATTTCAGAAATACCAGGTAAATACATTTGATCCCTATGTGCTATTGTGTAGGAAAAACATAAACCTTGTTTCTGGGACCATTGAATTCTCAGTTTACATTGCTAGAGAAGCCAATTACCTATTTTAACTGATGGGGTTAATAATAACCTGGATAAGATATTTCATCAGTCATTCAAAAATAGAATGGACCTGCCTGCAATCATTAAAATATGAAGAGATTTTCAAATCCAATGGAGAACGTGATGTTACGAGTTATTGCTGAAGTCACCGGCATGTTCAGTTCTCGGTCAGCGCTCCTGGTCATTCCAAGCCCCCGCTCCAAGGGACGAGTATGCCCAGAGGACCCGTAACTCTGATCGTAGAGAAAGGAGAACATTAGACTATGATCTGGCCACCAACTGATGAGTCATAAGGACCTCAGGGTGAACTCCCCCCGTCTCCCCTTCAGTCGCTGCTACATTTGTGGTCTTTGCTCATGCTCAGGCTTCTTATCTGTGCAATGTCAACACATGGACTTTCTATTCTGTCCTGGCAAAATGCCCTCATGTTTCCATGGGGCATAGAGTACTCTCTAAGGTAACACAGAGTAGAAGACACCAAATTTGAGACTCCAGTCTTTGTCCCTCCAGGTGAGTGAGGGGAGAGAAGGGACCAAGTCCCGCGACTGTGCACGTCACACAGCACAGCACTGCTGTTGGCCACTTCTGGTCATTGATGTGTCCTGTTATCATTTATTTGCATTAACACCAGAGCAGGGACATGTTACAGGTGACACCTCGCACTGCTCCAGCAGGGATGCGGGCACTTCCGCCCAAGTATCACGGGCCAGAGTTACTTACTGGCAGGCCAAGGTCAAAATACAACTGTTGACATATGTAGTCTTGTGTCTCATAATTTTAACTCCTGGCTGCCATATGGAATTAAGAAACTGTCCAGTGAAGTGTAGAGACCCTTGAAAGAGAGCCTAGCATGCCACCACCACTGATGGCAAGTAAAAGTAACTTTTAAAAATTGAGTGTTTCCAAATTAAATATTTATGGGCAATAGGTGCTGATTCCAATGTGTTGCGACACTGGGAACACTTAACTTAGAGTGACTGTGCAAGTGTCCTTTCAGGGGACACTGTCCATAGACCTTTGGCCTGTCCATCTTGACCAGTTGGTGCTTGTCTTTTTTTTCTGGGATGTTTTTATGGCAAACGTCCTTGGAAATCAGATAGTGCCTTTCCCTCCAGAAGGGGGCTGGGAAGTCTTCTTTATTGACCAGTGTAATATAAATATTTTCCCTTGGCACGCAGGTCTAGCAGATCTGCTCGCCAGGAAAGCTCTGTGTCCTCCAGTTCAGGTTTCCTTTGCCTTACCCCAAGCCCTAGGCAGGCAGGCAGCACCTGACGCTCACCTGAAGCCATGCCAATGAGTGTCCCAGTGATGACGCCCTGGGCATTTCCATGACTGAGAACAACACGCTGCACTGTATCACTCACAGCCTCCTGTCTTTCTCCAGGAACCGTGAGACTATGGCAGAACAGTTTATTAGCTCACATGGTAGGTGAAATCTCAGCAATTTAAAGCTCTTGACAGGGTCTCAATGTATTATATACCTCATTTCACAAAATACAGTGGAAATTTTTTAAGGAACTGTAGAAAGTTACCTTTTTACTATGAGAATGTGTGCCTTCATTGCAAGACAGAAAACCAATTAAGACTTAAGAGCTGATAGACACATCTGCCCATATGAAAAGCACATGTTTCTTTATGAGGACACAAAAGACATTTAAAATAATTAAAATGTGTATAAAATGTTGGGATAAAGCATCTAGCCATACATGATTGCTTCGGAGTACTGGATCCAGTTCCAGGGAGATGATGCAGACTTGCCTTCACCCAACAAGCAATTTAGAGACACGCAGGATGGCAGGGTCCACCCAGTGGGCTCAGTGATGGTTCTCTCCCTGGAGACAACATCACACTCCACCCAGTCCACCCCACACCCCAAACACCAGCAACAAGCCCAGACTGCCACTTGTGTGTCTGACTTCAGAGAGCTAAATGCGATTTTTTTTTCAGTGTAAGCATCTAATTCATTTGTGCACCAAATGGCTGCTCACATAGAAAAAATCCTCTTAGAAATCTTTGCTTATACCAAATGGATACGCATCATGAGGGACCAGCGATATTAGCTCTAGATAATGGATTACTGCAGTTAGAGCAAATGCAAAGGATTTTGCTAAAGGCAAATTATCTAAGCTTCCAACAGCAGATCCAGCTCCAGGAGGGCCACTCTCCAAACTTTCTGGTGTTACAAGAGCAAGTTTTAATAGAGTAACAGATATTAAACACTTACAAAAATGCTTACTCTTAATTGGAATGAGTTTTGCCTGAAGATAGAATATAATTAATTTAATGTTATTTCACTTGTCACAATTAAATAAATACATAAGACTAAATACGTCATGATTAGCAATCACTTCCAGTTCTTTACAAGGTACATAATTTTTCAGGGTTAACAAAATACATGCAGCAGCCGTTCTACTTTTTTTTTTTTTTTAGAATTTTTTATTCAGGGGAGTATGTATGGTGATGATTAATAGTAAGTAAATAAACAAATCTGCCATTGAAACCACATTACCATGCAAAGATGCAGCATGGATTTCCACTGGAAATTTTTACATCACCGAAAACCTAGTTAGTCATACCATGTTAAACCAAAGAACAAACATTCTGTTACTTTATTTCACTCTTATTTTTCCTTCTACATTCAATAGACTTTTTAGAGAAAAAAAGACCCTGGGGAAGGCGTCTGCCTTCGGTGCTCTGTGATGCTCTTGCTTGGCGTCTTCTGGGTAGTATGTACCTTTTTTCACTCACTCCCTTGGCAAACAAACTTAGGGAGGCAGCAAGCTGTCATCCTAACATTCAAATTCTGTGGTACTCACAACTGTTGATACCAACGATATCTAGCACATTTGAACAAAGAATAGAGATGAGCTATATCTACACCGCATGCAGTACAAAAGAAGACTTAAATGCAAAATGCATAAATTATTCAAAAACAGTATCAAACAGGAAAGTATGACTCTATGGGCCTTTTGTTCTCAGTGGAGGGTTCAGATGCGACTGGAACTTTCCAGCAATGAAGCAACTACAGTGACTCACTCCCACACAGGACGGACACTAGCGAAGGTTGCTTGGAAACAACCTGCAACTGATCCACTGAGGCTACTGCTTCCAGGATGAAGTATTTTTCAAAAGACGTATTTATGCATAGAAGAACGGGGGTGTAGGCCAGAGGTGCAGGCGGAGTGGGAATCAAACTCAGGCTTGGGCCACATGGCTGGCGATAGCTTGATGGCGCCAAGATTTAACCCCGTGCCACTAGGAGAAGTACTGAGTAAGAAGGTGTTGCACGCTAATTCAACATGCATAAAGAAAAAAAAAAAACATGAATATTTTAAAAAAGAAAGGCTATCAGTTAATAAAGGAGGGTGTGTGTTTTTTTATGTAGTAAATGCTAGTCTTTAAATAGATACGTTTCTACTAAGTGAATGGCTCGGTATAGTCATACAGCACTAAATCTTCTTACAAATTTTATAATGACATTGATAGGATGAAGAAATTGTTTAACTAATGTTTACTGGAAGCAGCATCAATGACTACTCACTCGCAGAGCCAATAAAGTGGGAAAGTAAAGAGGCACAAAAAGAGCAAAGAAGATGCAGTACCTAAGTAAAGAAGAAGACGCGAAGAGTTCCTTCCTTAGCCTTTAGGGCACATAGGCTCCATCTAGAAGGCTAGCCCTGACGAGAACCAACCAGAGCTCAGGTTCCACGTACAGTGCAGACACCTGGACTACGTTGAGAGCAGCAAGAACCTGCACTACCTTGAGACCTCTGGCGATGACTGTGGACTACTCCCCGAACCACTTCTTAATGGAAGCACTTCATGCAAATGCTTCAGTGAATATAATCACACTTTAAAGTTCATAAATCACATCAATATATGCTAAGATTCATTATTTGTATAAACTCATTTAAAAACGAGAAAAACAAGACAGAGTGTTTAGAATTCCATGTGTCTTACCATAAACTAAATGTTTGACTTCCATACCTTTAATTTCCTTCCTATTTCGAGAACAAACTGAAAGAAAGATCGTGGTGCTGCTTGTGAAACCCCAGAAATGAACCCTTGCCTGGAAATTAATGAGAGAAGTCACTGAACCATTAACCCATCAGTATCTTACAATGAGAAATTTTCCTCTCAGCTTTTCACATCGTCTGCCTTGTAATGATCTCTTGTTAAGTAACTTGATGTCCGATGTATGGTTTTCATTTAACAGACCTTAGTGCCTACTGCCTTACGCCTGATAGAATGGAAGCTCTCAGTTGTCAAGAAAGTCTCATCATGCAGGGAGAGAAATCACAGGAAGTCATCAAATAAACCACAGGCTGCAGTTGCTATGCAGTGTTTCTTAGGGATAACTTAGTATTTCTTAAAGTTGTGAGACAGTGAAATTCTACTTTGTCATGCGGTATTGTTAATCAACTTAAAACATCTATGAATCTACAATTTCCTCACAATTGCTGTAGCAATAGTAGTCCATTAATATATTTAATTATATTAATCACATAAAGAATGAAGGCATATACGTATAAGACAGACTTTCTGGGATGACAGCGATGGACGAAGACTGGCAAACGGTACAGTCACACTTTTACATTTTAGGAAACAAGTGCAACTTGCATAACCATCTGCTTTGAATGACTCATTCTCATCAATTGTATTGATTTCACTGAAGAAGGAAAAATGTATTGTTTGCAATAATCCCTCAAGTATATTATTCTGGGCATTTTTTCCATCATTCCCTACAGTACAACTTGAAGTACTTTTCCAGTCCCAGGTGATCATTGTTTTGGAATCCAAGCCTCTATTCATGCCGGCAGATTAAAAGCTCAGAGGGGCAGCCTTTTTCACTGAATCATTTGGAGAGAACGTAGCTGCATATTTCATTAGTGGGAAAACATAATGGCTTGAATGAGGAAGGATTCAAACCCTTCAGTAACCCTTCATAGCTAGACTCTTCCAGGTACAGAAAGATGGTGTGTGAAGAGCTTTGGACTCTCCCGGGCGTGATCTTTGTGATTTGGAGTATCTCACCTATAGGGGGCATGAGTTAAAGTGCAGAGAATGAGCGAGAAGTCAGACATTTAAAGTAACTGCAGTCAAATTACGTGAGTGTGTTTAGTGTATAAATATAAAAAGAATACTGGTGAGTACCTTTATTCAGGAAGAGGACCAGATGGAAAGACAGATAATAAATAGACAGACAGACACATAGCTAGACACACAGATTATATAGATAATAAATACTGGATGATAGGCAGGTAGGTAGATGGACAGATATGTAGACAGAGGATACAAAGATGGATGGAGAGATAACTTTTTTTCTTTTCCTTTAATTAAAACACTCCTTTTTTTGCATGGAAGAACTTTGGTGTAGGTCAGAGGTACAGGGGGTGAGATGATTCACCAGAGGCAGAGTGGGGAGCAGAACAGACAGATTGACTGAAATACACTGCTGAGGGGAGCAGGAAGCAAGGTAGGAGAGGTCTGCTGCACCCCGTGGGCCCCCTCCCTGGCCGGGGATTGAATTTAGTCCTGAGGGGTGATAACGCTAAGACTAAACCCCCAGACCACCAGGGAGGACCCCCAAATTGTTATTAAACATATTTACATGACAGAAAAACTTCCTAATGAATCACAATGCCTGATTTTCCTTCTTTAATTCTGCAGGGACATTCATATAGTCCCTTTGGTCAGTGCAATGGAAGAAAATGACCCGATATTTACAAGGTATTTTCCAGCCTTAGAAGGGGGCCACTTGCTGGTAGAAGGCGGAAGAAATCAGCCTGAGAGAGCAGAGCGCCGCCATCTGGACGTGCAGCCCGGCTCCCTGGGCAATGCACAGGTGATTGCCAGGGACTCAGTGGTACATTTAGTGTTTCAGTATCTCACCAACCATCACAACACGCGGTGTAGACTGAATCTGACTTTCTCTGACTGGATTTTGCTCCTCTTGATAATAAGTCTGACACTCTGGGAGAAATTTGTTTTTCGTATGAGGCTCCGTTTTACGGAGCTGACGGGGACTCTCGAGTCACATTGGTTGCAAAGCCACAGTAAACAGAGGCTGTGGTAGTAAGGGGGAAGTTTGGGTGAGAGCAGACTGTGCTCTTTGCAGTCTTATTTATTCACTCCATCCTTCCTTGTGTCTGGCATGTGTCCTGTTCAAGATTAAGTTTAAATAGATCTATTTCTGATTGATTGAATGCAGTCAATAAATTCATATAGAATGAAGGCTGGGAGAAATACGTGGATTCATCTTCTTTGAGGATCCACCCTAGGGATGAAATTTTGCTTCATAATAAAAAGAGATAGAAACTCGGAATATCTTATAGGGTAGATTTTATCAGAGAGAGGATGACTTTATAGGCCACAGGTATCAGTGGGACAATTTCTCTCTCATTCAATTTTTTTGTCACATTTCATATGGAACATATTGGCAAACTAAAAGTTATCAAGTATCTGCTGCAATGTTGATAAATAATGTTTAAAGTATCAGTTCTGAGAAATTATTTAATAAATATTCTAACCCCTGACAGCTAGGAAATAACTGATAATTGGTCAGAAGAGCAATGTTGTGGATATCTCTGGCGGCACACGGGGTTGAGCGCCGCACTGTGGGGCTTCCGCAGCCACTGCAGCACGAGTTCAATCCCCCGTCAGGGAGGGGCCTGCAGGGCGCAGCAGACCTCTCCTGTATTGCCCACTGCTCCCCTCAGCAGTGTACTTTATTTCGTCTGTTCTGTTCCCTACTCCCTCTCTGGTGAATCCTCTCACCACCCACCCCTCCAAACCCCATGCCACTAACCTGTACCCCAGTTCTGTATGCATAAATAAATGTTTAAAAAGCAAAGCAAAGCAATGTAATACTTGTGAGAAAACAATAGACATAGAAATGTGAAATTTAGTGCAAATGACAAATATTGCACTAAAATTAATTGAAGAAATTATCAGAAAACATTAGAAAAATTAAAATGTGCTACCTTTGTGAAGACAGGAAAAATATTCAGTTTATCAGAGAATGAAACAGTCAACTAGAAAGGTAAGAGCCAATGTTATCTAATTTGTGAGTCTCGAAGCTGCTGTGTCTATGCAAAGCAAAAGCAAAGGAATAGCAGGTTATAGAGAAAGGGGCACGTGGCACGAAGTACCCAGTGCCCCCTGCAGCTCGCTGCTCAGTGGAGGGAGCTCCAGCCTCCTTACAGCGGACCCGCTGCTGCAGGATGGCCCCGGAGTCGGGCCCTCGCTCGCATCCGCTGTCTCCTTGCCTCTTGGTTTTCTTGTCATTTCTGAACCTCAGTTTCCCCTTCTGTACAATAGGAAGACAATAGCACCCATAAGAGGATGTAATATATTGTATTAGTTAATTCTAATAATATGTAATTTTAGCACTGTGATTATGTTCACCAAATAGAAAAAAAATATATTTTGTCATTTTTAAACC
The DNA here is from genome assembly GCA_019455555.1 of Galemys pyrenaicus. Classification (NCBI taxonomy): domain Eukaryota; kingdom Metazoa; phylum Chordata; class Mammalia; order Eulipotyphla; family Talpidae; genus Galemys; species Galemys pyrenaicus. The sequence goes on from JAGFMF010011662.1 coordinate 6,752,624, forward strand.
ATTTGGGAGGACCTTGATGATGGAAACTGACTTTTTTTTAAAAAGAGTAAATATGATTAGACTTAGGACAAATTAAACTTTGATGTCAGAGAAACTAAAACCAACAATAAAAATAGGACAACTAGTTCATCAGGAGTACAATATCACAAAATTGACTTACTACTGGTATTTCTTCTGTGTTTATACTAAAGCAAATGAAAAAACGGCCTTAAATACTAATCAGGGCAAATTGTGTCAAACACAAAAATAATATTTTGATTGATAGCTTGGTAATGCTATAAAGTTCATGTTTCATTTTTAGAATATGTATAATTATGGGAACTAGAAATTCACATTTCTAAAAATAATATAATGATAATAATGTCTAATACTTACATAACAATTATCACGCCATGGATTCTTCTAAGCCCCTGGTTTATATTGTCTGAAAGACAAGAGAGTGATTTAAATGACTTCTCTCGAATTACTGGCTGTTTCTCGACTGCAGTTCTCTGTGATTTTCATGGGGTTTCGAGTGAAAATGCCGAGAATTCAGCAGAGCTTACATCCTAAAGTGCAGAAGTGTGTCGTCAGGTGCACACCCAAGCCCACCAGGAGGAGACACGAAGAGGCCAGATTCAGTGAGATGAACGCAGCGTGCGTTATCTCTTGCTGTGGATCACATGGCCTTGGAAACCTAAATAATTTCTTTCAAGTCAAGTCATGTGGTAATTTGCACGGCTTCCTTCAAAGACTAATTAGTTTAACACAAAACAGGACTGTTCAGAACTAAAGTAATAGTTAACATATTGCTTAATTCTAGCTTGGGCTCTTCTTAACTCTCGTATAGTCTTTATTAAAGGATTAGCAGAAAGTTTGAAATAAATACTTATTTTATGAGTTTTTTTCCCTAAATTCTGGATTTGGGGGATGTCCAACTCTCAAAACCATCATTAGGAGTTTAGATGTATAAACAGCATGTATAGAAAATCATTCTTATAGCTACAGTAATGTTCTCTGACTTTAAGCCATTTGTTTCTTTTTGAAATAAAATTTAAAGATATAAGAGTTCTAAAACTTAGAAAACCTCCATAATCGAAAGTCAAATGTTCCTGTAAGTCCCCTGGGAACGTATATCTCTTGTTACTGATGGTCAAAATGGCTGCTATCAAGTGAGTTACTCTCTTTCTCAGAGACAAAATGCTTTGTATACTTACTGTGACATTTAGAATGAAATATGAAAAAGTTGGGAGGGTAAAGAAAAAACATTATTAATGTTGAAAGGCAACAGGTCATCATTCTCATCATATTCTCTGAGTATCATATTAATCAGTAAATACTGTTTAGTACCATTTGGCTTCCTGCATTTACAGAGTGGATGAAGCCTTAAGAATGGAAGGAATCAAGGGAAGGAGAAAGGGAGCAGAAGAGAGAGGGGGAGGGGGAGAGAGAGGAGAAGGTAGAGGGTGCAGGAGGGAGGGACTGGAGAAGGGAGGAGACAAAGAATACTGAGAAGGGAACAAGCTGAAGCAAGAGAAGATTTAGTGGGTTCGAAAACACACAAGTCATATTTCCAGGCTGTATTTTAAGAAACTCGTTCTGAGATAATTTCAGTGTTTTCTTTTTATTAATTCACAGCCATCTGCTGCCAGATAGGGAGACGAGGTGAAGCTAGCCCCTGACGGAGGCCTTGGAGCAGATCACACCAACTGTTGCATTCTTTCCATCAGCTGAGTTTTGAGGTGGGACCACAGTTTCTCCCTGGACTTACTTCTTCGTCTGCTGTGCCCACATCCCTGCTCCCAAGGCTTCAGTTCCAGGAGGGGAAACCCCACCCCATGTCTGTGTGATAATGAGCTGTCAGGCAGCCTGAGGGCCCCAGGGAGCACCCACTGTTCAGGAGTCACCTCCTCCCAGTGCTCAGATGTCATCGATTTCTCCTTCAGCAAATGTCAGGTCTTGGGGAAAAAACACTTAACCTTTATTCTTGAAAAACAGTGTTTTCATTTTCCGGGCACACATACATTTGCATATACTTGTAACGTGTGTTTAATGAGGTTGCTGCCAGCAGTGCTGCCGTCTACAAGAAGTCACTGGTCTCGTTTCTTGACACAGTATTAGCCGCACCAAGGGCGGAGACCGGACCCTCGTGCATTTCTCGGCCCATCTACTCTCGTCCATTCCACATACAGAATACATGGATTATATGGGGTTGAGTCTACACGCAGGGACTGTATCTTTCACTTGTTTTAATTAATTGCTATAGTTACTTTTCAAACTTTTAAATGTCTAAGTATAACCCCTGGCCTCGTTTAAAAGAGGCTCTTCAGCTGACTTAAGGTGGAGCCAGAGATCCTCTATTTCTCCAAGTGATGCTAAGCTGCTGGTTCACAGAATTATTTTCAGTAGCAAGGCGTTAGCAAGTCAAAAACATCATTACCTGGTTCTCTTTTGAAGCTTCTCTTTCCCACAATGACCTGTAAATCCCCAAAAATGTATTCAGACCAAAGGGATTTGTTCCAATAGGATCATAAACCAGTGGGGACCTGAGTTTGTGCAGCTGTCTTTGCTAGAGGCTGTGCTACCCTCTGGGGTACAGGGTCCCTTCCCTGACCACATGGATACTGTCCCACAGGGTAGGACACCCACAAGGAATGGGAGTGCAGCAGTGTCCATATGAGCCTTTGGATCATTTGCTTCTTTTTCACTTATATGCTAACTGTCCTCTAACAGAAGGAGCAATTCCAGGGTAGCTGTGGTATTGCCCTACCCCAGGTGGGTAATTGAGGGGGAATGGCTATCTACCTTGACTATAAGAATTGAGCAAAAACAGCAGCTTCCTTAGGAGTTTAGAGGTTTCTCAAAAGATTAAAAATGTATCTTCTGTAGACACAGCAATTCTACTCCTGCATATCTTCCTAAATATTTTTTAAAAACCTCAAATTCAAAGGAAACTTGCTCTCCCATGAAACAGAAGAGTGGAACAAGAGGATTTGGTACATGTGTATTCCACACGGTGAAATACTACTCAGCTGTCAAAAAGGATAAACTTGCATCATTTCTGGCAACATGGCTGGAGCTGAAAGGAATTATCCTAAGGGAAATAAGTCAGGAAGAGAAAGATAAATAACTAGTGGTGACACTAAGAGGTGGAATCAAACAATCAGAGAAAAGTTAATTTTGAAAACCAGGCCTTGGAAGATGACCATGGAACTGAGGCATCCAGGAGGGTGGGAGGAGTTGAGAAGAGTGAGAACAGGGTGGGAAGAGAGCACAGCAGACTATTGTGGAGATCATGTGTTTTTTCGAGGTAGATGTGGTATAGTGACTATACCTGAAGGGGGAGATCCAATACTTTCAAAATACTAACAGCAAAGGGTCCTCCCTGGTGGCGCAGTTAAGCACTCTGCTCTGAAGCATCCGCAGCCACTAGAGTGAGAGTTCGATCCCTGGCCAGTGAGGGGGCTCACATGATGCAGCAGACCTCTCCTGTCTCCCTGCTGCTCCCCTCAGCAGTGGATTTCAGCATATCCACCTGGTCTAGTCTCCGGTCTGTCTCTGGTGAGTCCTGTCACCCACCACTCACATCTCTGGCCTGTTCCCCAGTTCTTGTATAAATAATTCTTTTAAGACACAGAAACCAAAAATGAGGAGACAAGGACAGACTGGAGACACCTGGTGGGGAAGGGAAGGGGAGGGTTGAGGGAAGATGGGAGCACGAGGGACTGAGGTGATGGTGCACTGGTGAGATGGTGATGGAGAATACATGGGGATTACAATTAATGGCAAGTATATGTAAATTTTAAAATATTTTAATAAAAAAACAAAAAAAAATAATTCTTTTAAAAAATACTAACAACAGTGTAAACCAATGGCCCTGCAATAAAAAAAAAAATTTACATTAAAAAAACAAGAGTTATGTATCGGCCCATCTGTCATTGCATTCCTGGAGTCAGCCAGATCTACCCAGTGGGTAAGACAAATTCACCTCCCCTCTGGGTTAATAGGAATCTAGTGACCTGAGTTTAACCAACAGCAGCACTTAAGTGACCTTCACAGTTATTCCTCAGAGTAGGGAGAAAGCTACATTTCTGCTACTATTTCAGAATCTTGAACTTCCTGCTTGTGATTGATTACTCAGTTGTGTTCCTGGCACGGGAACTGTGTTGGCACTTATCAAGGGCAGTGACCACTTAATGGAAAACAAAACTGAACTAAAAAAATTATATTTTTACTCTTTATTAATTAATGCATAGAAAAACTTATTGTCCTAAATGTGTCCCAGTAAGTTACAGGTTCTGATTTTTTTTTTTTTTTACTCTACTCATTGGGATACATGGATGGTGGATTTTGAGTTATTAGGAGTTTTTCATTCCTTTGAACCTAACAGAGTCATCTAAAGGAAAAGAAGCACAAAAACCACAGCAAAAAAAAAAAAAAAAAAAAAACCCACAAGAAAAAACAGGAATCTTTTCCCTTTTAGGGAGGATGTTTCTGCTGGATAGAGGTCATGAGAGAGGTGTAGAATATATCAATATTGATAATGGGCAGAAGAAAATTGCCATTAAATAGAACTATGTGCTTCCTTTGCCACCTTTAAAGCATTCAAAATCCTATCCAAAAGTTAAGGAAATCAGAAGTCGTTAATGGGGTGAAAATGTCCTGCCTGACTGGTGTGTTTCTTAGTGTTCTTCCAAAAACAAAGGACATGTAGAAACACATGGAAGATCTTTATTTTATATCCACTGTTCATTAAAATGACTTCAGGATGCAAATGGGAACCTGCTAAGGATTTTAATTGGGTTGAATGGGTATCAGCTCCTGCCTCTGTTATTTTGTTTGCTACTATTATCTCTTACATTATTTTTAAATAAATAGATTTATTATACCCCACAGAGTCTGTTTAATTGGTAATTGGTTCTCACCAGGTATCTTCACACACACTCAATCACTCACTCACACACACACACACACAGATTTACTAAAGAAAAAACAAAGTCCTTATTAACATAAATCTGAGTCAGAAAATTCACCATCATTCATAAAATAAGGACAAGGGTATTTGAGTAGCACAGATCACTTAGTGTTTCTAAGAAGGACAACAGAATTTGTGATGTAGAGAGTTGAAGTAATGACCACATTGGATGCCCTCACTTTGGACTAAATAAGGGTTCTTCACAGGGAGAATATGTATGGGAATCCATCTGCATGGCTAAAAGAAACATGTGTGCGATGAAAGCTTCACAGCTGTGACCAATTCCAGCGCTCACTGTGACTCGCAGACTTAGGCACATAGTAAAGATGGATAAAAGGATTCTGAAATGTGTCGTTCCCTCTGATCATTAATCTGCTTGTTTAGTCATGAAGATTTGATACTTTACTACTGGTTTTTCACATGCCTTCTCTTAATTCCTTGCAAACACAGAGAGAAATGTCAAGTCACTACAAAAGGAGTATTTTATTTTGTGTATTGTTCGACAGAACTCATTCCAAGTTCAACTATTAGATGCTCCTACACTGTGCTCTGAACAATGATTGAATCTTAAATGGAGATTTGCCAAGTACGACAGCTATGGTAATTTGCCTGAACGATTCCATTCATATTTCTTAGAAATTTGATTTTTTTCCTCCCAAACAACCTGAAAGTACTTATTTGTATTTTCTTCTCAACTCCTCCCTGTGCTCTCCTTCCATCTCTTTGTCTTCCTCTTGCTCAGCCTCCTTTGCCTCTCCCTCCTCTTTCTTCTTCTCTTACGTTGGGTCCTTAAAGCTAGGTGAAGGATTGCTGGCTTCTTTTCACAGTTAATAGATGCAGTAAGATACATATCTTACAAAAGACACTGAAATTGTGTTTTGATTTTTATATTCCTTCCCAAGAACACTGTGTCCAAAGTCGGTCTCTTATTGGCAATAACTCAATTAATTGAACATGAAAAGCAAATACACAAAGGGTTAAGGAGAAAATGTGGGAAAGAAGGAAGATGACAGCCTGGGGCAAGGACTAATGTCTCTGGAAGGTGTTCTGTAACAGAGAGAGCTGAGTTACAGATATCCCTACCATAGATTAAAGACATTAAAGCTTGACGGGCCTCCCTGGTGGCGCACTGGGTTAGGTAACACACTATAAGGCAGACCGCAGCCACTGCAGCACGAGTTCGATCCCTGCCGCCGGCCAAGGAGGGGCCCCACATGGTGCAGCAGACCTCTCCTGCCTCCCCGCTGCTGCCCTTGGCAGTGTGTTTCGGTCCATCTGCCTGTTTTGCTCCCTGCTCTGTCTGGTGAATTCTCTCACCTCCCGCGACTCTGGCCTGTACCCAGCTCTTGTATGCATAAACAAATAAATCTTTAAAAAAAAAAACACTGAATTTAAGAGTCAAAAATCTAGAAGAAAACGACATAGACAACTGTATTCTCGGAAAGCATCATGTAGGATATGTAGATTACAGAAATGCTCCATGCATACTGCAGCCAGACATTTCGGGGTAGAAGTTAGTTAGCACTATGGAAAGATGGGGGCATGAGAGGGGCAAGGAGAAACTGAGTGCTGGGGTCACGAAGGGATATATACTGGATTTTGAAAATAAAATCTTCGGGTAGGAGGAATACTAGGACAAGCATTTTTAATTATAATTACATAAATTATTTTTTATGAGAAACTGGTTAGTGAAATAAATATGAAAGAAGAGTAGAGTCTAATGTTTAATATATATGAAGTTTAAAAATGTGTTTTCTTTCATAATTGAGAGGAAGTAATTTTAAATATGACTGCTAGCATGTATTACCATATATTAGGAGAGCACATCCATGTTCAGAATGGCACTCAGTGGTATCAGGACAGGCATGGAGCTTGAGATGGCCCTAAGAAACCCTCGGTAATGAAGATAAATACCATTTTAAAGAACATAGTAAAAACTCAAAATTATGGCATAAAATCCATGATGAACAAAATATGGTGTCTTCAAATAAAGCCACGCCAGCATAAACGTGGTTTCTTCCCAACTCACTTTCTTAGATATAGTCACTTTGGGATCATTCTGAGGCATGCAAATGACCCCATTAGTTTATGCATTTTTTGTTTTATTTTTTATATTTTCCCTTTAATTTATATATATTTGACATCAATTGTAATCCCCATGTATTCCTTCCCCCTCACCATCTCACCAGTGCACCATCACCTCAGTCCCCGTGCTCCCATCTTCCCTCAACACTCCTCCTCCCCCCTCCCCACCAAATGTCCCCAATTTGTCCTTGTCTTTTCATTTTTGTTTTTTGTGTCTTTATTGTTATTATTATTATTAATATTATTTTGTTCTTATTCCTTTCCTTGATCCTTACTTGTTTCCCTTATATTCCTACTAGGGGAGGAACCACGTGGTATTTTTCTTTTGCCTCCTGACTTACTTCACTGAGAGTTTATGCTCTTTTTTTAATGCTAGAGCGAACTGAAATTGTGTTCCTGAATGCTTTTGACAGGAAACACTGAAACCCCCTATCATTCATAGATTTGATTTTTAAAACACGTAAATATTTAATTGTAGATAAAAGAATTGTGTCAGTGTCACTACACAAATATATATAGGCATATAAAGCACTTTTGTTACGACAGCCACTTTACATAATCATATAAATGAAGTGAAAGTGAGATTTATAGACTATAAAATTGCTTTTATAACCTACATGATTTTGTATAGAATATTTTTTATTATACCATTGGGTTTCATTTAAGAATATGTGGGTCAGTATTTGTAGAATTTAGAATATAATCTGATTAGAAGGAAATTAAAATAAAAGACAAATCATCTAGTGTGGTTGTATGTATCCTCAGGAACAAATATTATATAAAATATTTATTGGTATGAATGCATAAGTATCTATTAGTATCTATTAGTACCTATTTTCCCTACTTAGAGACACCAAACTAGCTTTCAGTTTCGACTGAGGAGAGTCCCATTAAGACATACAGTCACTTTCGGGGGCCTCCCTGGTGGCGCAGTGGGTTGAGCAATGCACTATGAAGCAAACCGCAGCTACTGCAGCACGAGTTCGATCCCTGCCTCCGGCCAGGGAGGGAACCCACATGGCGCGGCAGACCTCTTCTGCTGCGCCCGCTGCTCCCCTCAGCAGTGTGTTTCGGTCCGTCTGCCTGTTCTGCTCCCTGCTCTGTCTCTGGTGAATCCTCTCACCGCCCTGGACTCTGGCCTGTACCCAGCTCTTGTGTGCATAAATAAATAAATCTTAAAAAAAAAAAAAAAAAAAAAGACATACAGTCACTTTCAAGGAAATAGTAACTTGGTGAGATATTTGACATATATGACTCAGCATTATTTTTTTTTAAATCGTGTTTTCTTCTATTGTGATAAAGCAGTTTATATCACTGCTAGGAATTAGGGCCATGGAGTCACATTGCTTCCTATGGATGGTACTATGTCACACAGACCCCCCCATAATCCTCTATCACATTCCACTGGGTCCTTCATCTCTTGGATCCCACCCTCCCCTTCTAGTAAGCTCAATTCTGTTGACTTGGCATTCTTAATTTTACCCCTTACATGGTATGAGTTTTTAGTTCTCTTTTGAGCAATTCTCGAGTACAAAGCTTGGGAATGACCAGTGGTGTCAAAGACCAGCAGAAGCATCATTTTCTGGAGCTAGTTAGAAATGAGGACACTCAGGTGCTACTATAAATTTTCTAAATCAAAACCTGTGCTCTGGGGGCCTCTCTGGTGGTGCAAGGGGTTAAGTATCAGCACTATGAAGTTATCATCAGCCACTGCAGCATGAGTTTGATCCCCTGCCAGGGAGCTGACCCACAGGGCACAGCAGACCTTCCTGTCTCTCACTGCTCCCCTCAGCAGTGTGTTTCAGTAGGTCCACCTCCTCTGCTCCCCACTCTGTCTCAAGTGAATCATCTCACCTCCTCTCACCTCTGGCCTGCACCCCAGCTTTTATATGTATAAATAAATAAATCTTTAAAAAAAAATCCTGTGCTTCAACACGATTCTACCAGTGTATCTTTCTGGAGAAAACTACATTGTCATCTCTTTGAACCAAACAACATTCAAGCAGTGTCATGTTAACTGCATCCTGGAAAGATGCTAAGAAAGGAGTGTATGCGCCTACAGGTGTATATACAGACCCACAGGGGGTAGGACACACATAGGTGATTCCATTATCAATGTGGGTGATTGTTATTTTCATAATGAATTTCCAAATTTTACAGATAAGTATTGTGCTGGTAATGCATAACACAGAATAATAATTCTCATCGTCAAAAAAAATCACTATATTTTGGCAATACGATTTACTAAATAGAATCTTTCTCCCATTTTTCCTTTGAAAAGTAGGACATGACATGATCGACTTTTGTATTTATGATGGTAACCAGCATTGGACCAAGGTTAGCTGTATAAGAAAAGAAAGAAATCTATTCATAGCAAATACAAAAAGCACCATAGTCATATATTTTTTAAAGATTTATTTATTTATGCATACAAGAACTGGGGTGCAAGCCAGAGGTGCAGGGGGTGAGAGGACTCACCAGAGACAGAGTGGAGCACAGAACAGGCAGATCAACAGAAATACGCTGCTGAGGGGAGCAGAGGGTGAGACAGGAGAGGTCTGCTGCGCCCTGTGGGTCACTTCCTCAGCAGAAGCAGGGATCGAACTCATGCTGCAGAGACTACAGTCTGCTTCGTAGTGCATTGTTTAACCCGCTGAACCACAAGGAATGCCCCATAGACTTATTTTGATCCATTCTCCCATAGACTTGATTAAAATTGGACATATTAAATGTGGGTGATCAGAGATTTAATTGTTGTTCCTATGAGTGTTATTAATCCAATATTATAACAATGCAAATATTTGCCCATCCAAATGAGTTCATTTTAATTGAAAAGACCATAATGAGACAGAAGTTGTTCTATTCAACTCAAAGAGAAACAAAAACCAAAATTAGTAGAGAATTGTGATGATAATGGTCCTGAAAATATCACTCACTGGAAAGACGAGTTTACGTTCCATTGTTGTTAGTAAAATTGGAATAATGGTGAAATTTCTTCACTAAAAATAAATCACAGTTTACATTTCATGTAATCACTGAATTATAGAACGATTTGCATTGTAATATAATGTGATTGGTTTTTTTCCAAGTTACTATAATTGAGTAATGGCAAGCATATACAAATACCATTTGCTACTTTTATATAGATTACTTGAGAGTCAAATCCAGCAACAATTAAGTTATCGACTAAATGATTAAAGGAAACCTAAACTATCAAGTGGTTTTAGTTGACAAGATAAATCTACAACTAAAATAAGAATTCCCCCACAAGATGAACAGAGTTAATTCAACAATTCAAAAACAATTATTGATTTCCTCTAGATGTCAAGCCTTGCAATAAGCTCTGAGTCTAAAGAGATTAGTCAGGCTCCACTTTAAAGAATTTACAATTTCTCACTTACTCTGCCATCGTGTTCTATGGCCCTGAAGCAGATTCTTTACCACCATTATTGCTCTTAAGAAAATTTTATTTTAGTTAATTTACTGAAGATGTAAATTTAGGAGCCCGTAATTGGCGCCAAGGTGAAGAAGGATGGAAGTAGAATACTTAATCAATTAGGAGGAACAAAAATCCTTTAAATTTCCTGTAAGACACTCGGGGAAAGTCAGAGGGAACTGAACTATACAGCATTCTTTTCAACAAAGGGTTTGAGAATTTTTCATATTGTTTTTCATTGGATTATTTTGCTTAGATACTTTGTTAGACTGAGTACTCTCTACTACCACATGCAAACCTTTTTTTTTTAAATAAGTTCTTTTTAAATTTGCATATGTTCATCTAACAGGAAACTTTCATAGAAGCAAAGCACCAGATTTTTCAATCAACATAGGAAATCAATGTTTCACTCCAGGCTGAAACTTACTGGTGCAAGATTGAAAGTTGTCACAAAATTGCCTTCAGCTCTGCCCTGCATCCTTGCTTGCTCATGTTTTCCTATAAGTGACTCTGGCTTGGCTATGAGAGTTCTACCTTCTTTCTTTTTTTTTTTCCCCCATAAAACTATCATTTACATTATATGCAGTAGAAGGTTGAGCATGATACTCTTTCTGATATAGCTTAAGAAACTCTTTGATGTCTGCTTTTCTGGAATATATTGGAAAAAGAAACTTCAACAATTCTAAAGATTTAGGAAACACACATAACACTTGAGAAAAAGGCATTTCCCTATCATTTCGTTAGGTAGTAACCAAGTTAAGGACTAGCTAGATGAAGTTGAAATAACTATTAAAGTCGTGCAGGGGACACCCGCAGAGGGTGCTGGCATATCGTACTGATCATTTCTCCAAATCATTTCAATGCTTAGGCAATATCCTTCAGTTCAGGTATCATACAGGAAAAAAAAATAGGTAGGCATACATATACATATATACATATAAACACATATAAGGTATATATAATATACATTCACAAACATTAAAACTCATATCTGTAAACTCTATCACTGAAATCAACTGCAGTCATTCCTACTTTTATGCGCATTCCATTAATTCTCCTTTCAAGTCACTGTTTTGTTGGAAACGCTCAAAGGAAACTGTATTTTAATGTTATACCTGCACGTTGTGGGTTGTTGGAGCTGAAGCCCAAGCCTGCCCTCCGCAGAATGCACAGCCCACGTCGGGCTCTACCTGCCTCCTCCTCGCCAAGGTGTGCTAGGCTGTCCCACGAATCAGTGCCTTGCTAAGTGGGGGATGCAAACCGAAACAAAAAGGACGAGGCTGACAGTTCCTGGTACTGGACCACGGCGTGGATTGACAATTACAGAGACTCCTGACAATGCTCTACTGTCGCGGAAGAGTCTTACAGCGTCCCACAGCCTTCCCGTCTGTAATGTTCACCCTCTAAGACTGGGCAAGTTACCAGGTCACAATCCTGTGATATCCAAATAAATTCTGTAACCAACAGGGAACAGTGCCTTCTCGGCTGATCCCATAGTAGATGATGTCCATTTATGGTTAAAAATGGAGGCTAATAAATTATTTTGATTTAGTAGTTATGGGTTTAAAGTGCATGATTTATGGTGTTGTTGTAGACCCATAGAATAACTTCTCTTGATTCAACTTAACTCTCTTCCCAGAGGAAAAGAAATTTAGTAAGAGTTGGAAGTGGACACTGGCCCTGGATAGAGGCTTCTGTTTTCTAGGATCTTAGCATTATGCCAAACTCTGCTAACCTGGGTGGTCATTTTTAATGTGGACATTTTTCTAGGGAAGTAGAGCGAAACCACTAAACATATTTGCTCCATGAGCTAAACCACAATAAAACAGAGGTCTCCTGTGTATAGCTTTCCTCACTCTTTGAATGCAGCTCATTCTTATTTTGTTTCCATAAGAAACAAATGTGCTTTAGAAAGTTCCTCTTTGAAGTTTAAAGGCAGTTGTGTCAGTGTGTGAATGCATGTGTATCCAAAATGCAATTACATGCAAGTATCTGATTAAATGATGAAATGACCATTTCTCCAGCACAGTTATGTGTCCTCTGGGGCTTAAGCATGCTAGACCCCAGCTGGGTGATCCGTCATCACCCACCTATTGTAAATGGGGATGCACGAAATGAGAAGCCTGGCATCGCAAAGAGTACCAGTCAGATTCCGAGGCAGGTAACGTTGCTGTGGATGTCGGTTTGAAAACATTGATTTTTAGGCCATTTTTCAGGTTTTCGATGTTCTGTGTCACTTCAGCAACCACGTCAGCCTGCCTTGCCTTTGTCCTTATTCTGCTTCCTCTCCTGATGGCAGCCTCTGTCTCCGAGTAGAAAGTGACCAGGGATTGTGAGCCCAGAGGCCTCTGGCATCAGAGAGAGCTGAGTGAGGTGGTGAGGGAACTCCCTTGAGGTTGTGCTGGGCAGGCTGGAGGCTGCTGTTTCTGTCAGCCTGATTCACGTTGACATAAATGTTTGGCTCTCAGTGGGAAGGAGAGGACAGTCCCTCGTCAGTGAGTGACCGATATTTCACTAGTACTTTGACTGCTGCAAAACTCTGAGAGGTAAACAGAGAAACCTCAAACACACCTGAACACCTGTTGTCCAGGTCACCTGGCAGATGTTTCACTTCCGGTTTCTCTTGGACCTCTTTTTATATACTGTATATATAGGCATGCGCATACATAGACAGCCATATATAGAAACTGTGTAATGCATATTGTGTATATTTAGTGTGCATGTGTAATGTATATCGTACACGTAGTGCATATAATATATGTGTAGTGTTTAATATAGGGTGTATATAGTGTCTGCATAGTTTATGTAGGTATATACTATATATAAAACAGATGTATATATTATATCTATATTGGTGCTTTATACGCACACACACAGATGTGCTCATGAACAGTTATGCTTATATGTATCCTTAAAGGTATATTACTTTAATTCCTCAAAGCACGGGTAATGTGGGTTTGATGTACTTCCTTAAACTTCATATACTACCTTGGATATGGAACTTATTGAAAATGTGAGTTTAAGATAAACGTCAGCATGTCTTATTCTGGGAGACTGAAGAAGCACTGTCTCAGCTGCCTGATGCCCTAATACAAGGAAACTGGTCGCGTTCCCCAGACATCGCCCAGAATGGAGCTTTCTCGGAACTCTGCTCGGATGGGCAGGAAGAGAGACCCGGCTTGCAGGATGTGACGTACAAATGAGCACAGCCATAGAAGGTGATGACTCATCACTGGTGGGTTTTATTTTATTTAATTTTTTAAAAATTTATTTATTTATACATACAGAACTGGGGTACAGGCCTGAGGTGTGGGGGGTGAGATGATTCACCAGAGTCAGAGTAGGGAACAGAACAGGTGCATCTACTGACATACACTGCTGAGGAGAGTAGCAGGGAGACAGGAGAGGTCTGCTGCGCCATGTGGATCAGCTCCCTGGCGGGGGATCTAACTCGTGCTGCAGTGGCTGTAGATGGCTTCATAGTGCTGCAACTTAACCCCCTGTGCCACCAGGGAGGCCCCAGTGGGTTTTAAACTCCAGATTGGAAACTGACCTAAGGGCTATGTAATAGAAATTGTGATTACTGCCTTGCTGAAAGGGGAAATCATAAGTATGTTTATTGATTTTTAAATCTAACTAATATTATAAATAACTGTAATGATACAGATTCATAACTAGCTTTTTAAGTGGTGCTTTATCTATGCCATATCTGTTGGGCACATTCATTCTTATTAACCCATGTGCACACGTATATCACATATATACAATGTGAGCGGATTAGACATGCCCATCCCATTTTACTATAACATAAATGATGAAAGGAAGATTCTATAGACTGCAAAACTAAAACCAATTTTAAAATAATTATATGTTCTGCAAAACAGTAAATCAAGTAGGAAGACCCCTAAATTCATCATTGTTTTTTTCCAAACGAAAAAAACCAATTTTTTTCCTTGATCTGCATCTACTGTGGAGGGGCCCTCATCTGCACCCTTCCCAGCCTGGAAGCAATACCCAGCTGAAACCGGAGGTTCAGCTTGGGGAGTGGCATGAAGGAAGGAATCAATTCCCAGTCAATAGGAGCGACTCGCTTGGCGGTCCGCAGGCTTTTCTCTCCAGACATCAGGCTGCTCCCAACACAGGCTCATTTGTTATCACTGATGATGGGGATTGACCCGCACTCCCCTGGTGGGTGCAGGCAGGCCCCCACCTTGCTGCAGTCTCTTCTTGGCTGTTTCTAGAGCCCGCGGTGGAGGACTTTAAGTCAACATCACACAGATTATTTCGGTTGCCTTAGAATTTCAAATACTTGCAGGACCTAGGGAAAAATTAGTATACAATCGTGTGACCAGCTGCAAAGCCAAATGTTTTTCCTCTTTACCCAGTCCACAAGCTTCAAAACTGCCTGAGTATCCATCAAGTATGGCCTCCTCCACTGGCACATCCAGGGCTTGGGCTGCGGCTCTGCCATCCAGAGAGTTAAGAGTGGAGAAGAGCAACAGAACAGTCAGAATAGCTCCCCTTACTGAAAATAGTACTAATTCTGTTTAAATTAAGTGTGTAATTGGCAAACCTTATAGATACCCTTATAGGGATTAGCTTTTATTGATCTAATTAGGATGTAGCTCAGAAATCACTTGCCAGTCTTACTTTGAGCTGCACATTACCCTCTTCTTCAAACAAAAAGTGACATTAGTGGTGAAGAGGAGGCAGCATAGTCTAGACCCATGTGCGTACCAACAGGAAAGCTTGTGACCAGGAAAGACAGACCATTGATGGGAGAAGTTTTTCCAGAACTCAAATTTTGCATTTTTATAGACAAGTAAGAAAAAGAAACTTGGACGTGTTAATTACGATGGTGAGTCGTGTTCCCCTCTTAGTGGCTGTGGGATAGTTTAGCAGGGAACCTTTTCAGAATCATAGAAATATTAATCAGTCTCAAATCACACAACTTTACCTGGATGTTGCCGTATGACTTTGTGGTTCATTCTCATGTCTTCATTTTCATTTTTCAAAATGCTGATCGAAAGTACCAAAAAAAAAAAAAAAAACCCTCACAAATGTTCAATTTCCTGTTTGTAGTTCCATGCAGTAAATAAGGGCAGGACTTGAACTCCATGAATGATTAGGAAAAATGGCCCAAAATGACTTTTCTCTAAAGAAATTGCTGTGCACAGGTGATGGGCATGAGCGTATTGACATACTTAGCAGGCCAGGGCCCTTGAACAAGAGCGGCACATTCACTGACCAAGCTCCATTAAGTCAGCCTCACCGATTTGTCCCTTAGCAACGCTGAACATGCATGGACACTAAGTCAATATTGTGAAGAAGATTAGTGGATAAAGCACTGACCTTTCATTTTCAAGACTGCATCCATTTTGAGCCTTGAGTCAAAGATTCCAGCCCAGAATAAAAATCTGAAGTACATTTTGGGACTAAGAGGATGGATTTAATTGGTTGAGGTTACAGAAAGTTGTTTGCATTTAAACAGAATGCAGAGAAAATACTCCGCTTGTTAGATCTTTAATGAGGGCTTCTGGCATTTGAAAATGTAAAATCCAATACAAACACACATTGCCTTTGATTACATTTCAAAATACATTTCTGCATTTCTATTTCTGAGCGACATGGAATTTATTAGCAGTTAATTTGATTAAAGTATGAAAGAAAGCTGTTCTATAACAATATGCTTATATTATTTTTCTCTCTGTAGAAGTTTCGTTTTCATTTACATTTTCCTTTTAATTATAGTGAAATTTTCTGATGCTTACATAATATAGATATGAGACCAAGAAAAAAATATTATACCTTACCTTAATAATGCAAATGGGATTGTCTTCCTTTTCTTCCCTCATGGTATCTCTCATTCTCCATCTCTGTTTCCAGACATATACACATATGAATATACACATGTGTGTATATATATATGTGGATATACATATGTATACACACACTTGCCTTTTGCTTTGATTTTTCAATTTTTCATGAACAATTTTGTTTATTAAGTTTTTTTTAGCAAATAGTTACCATCTTAGGCTTCAGTGGGATTCAACTCCCTAATAGAAGTTGTTAGCCCAGTAGAGGAAAGTCAACCTCTAATCTCTTTCAGAAAGGAAGGCAATTGAGGGTCTTCGAGGAGGGTCAGTGAGAATCGGTAACAGGAGGTCAGCCAAGCAGGGAGGCTGGACATGCACTGTGGGGGAGGAGCAGAATCTTCCATGGGGACTGAGGATTTATCACCCAAGGTGATGACAGCATGGAGCGGGGTGGTTGTCCAGGAAGAAGACTCCCGATGTGTGTGTTGAGGTGGAACACAGAGGTCTATATTAGGGTATTATTCTGGAATGTTCTCAGAGAGCAATGTCTGACAGCAGTTGTCTTCAAGCAATAGAATGGCATATTTAGATTTCATAGGGCAATAGATTTTCAGCAATATGTACAGTGGACCAAAGTTTGGGAACTTGGTCACCAAAATAAAGACCATTTCAAATTTTGTAAAAATAGTGAAGATAAGAGATGAGGAAAGCACAGTTAGCTTTAGGGTTAGGAAACTGCTAGGGTGACAGTTTGGAGAGATTATATTCAGGATATTTGTGCTTCTCATAAACGGGGTCTGTTAATGAATTTAATTGGAGAGGGACAGGAGATTGGGTGAGTGATGAGAAATTGATGAATGCACTGCATGCTGGACTCCAGGTAGACTGGTGAAGATAAAGATGTGGTTGGAAAAACTGAGCGTTCATGTTGCCAGGCAGCTGAGGGTAGGTTTCCAGAAGGCCTGACATTCAGGGCAGTTGCAGGGATGGACACAAGGGCACAGCCTTCATCAGAATGTAGAAGTGGAATGGGGACCAGGGAACCAGCATCAGGAGGCAGAAGTCCCAAATAGGGTGAGAAGGACTAAGAACTCGGTGACATACACTGCTAGGAGGTCAGACAATTAGATTTTATACTTAGGAGCCAACAGATATAGAAAATAAAATAGGATAATGTGTTAAAATGTTGGCATAATATGAGGCATGCCAAATGCAGGTGATCACCTATAAAATGTTCTCCATGAGGTCATATCACCACGAATGGATGTTGGAGGAGTAGGACAAAATCTTAAGCTATAAAAATGGGATTTGAAACAATCTATACAAATTGGATTTAAGGCAAAGGCAAAAGCAATAGAGATATGCATCCGTTTATTAATGTCGATGACATCAGAAAATAATGTGGCACAAAGGAAAAACAACTTTCATAAGAAAGAATGAAAGGCTGGTAGATGTTAACCTTTATGGGACTAGGGTTACAGAGGACTGAAGGACAGTCATGAGGATATCATATGCTGAGTAATTCAAGCCAAGGTAAGAAGATCCAAACCTCTGTGGTATCAATTCAGTCAGGTAGCACTGACCCAAAAATCTCACGGAGGTAAATCAGTCAGAACCACCGTTGATCTAGCACTGGGAAGCCTGGGATATGAGACTAGCAGAGTTGATGTATAACCTCAATTCTGCTCGTTCCTATTCTTTTGAAGGGGATCGTTTTCTCTTTGGATTCAAAAGGCAAACTTGCAAAGTTTTATCGAACCCCTCTTTCTATGCTCTACTCCCTTATCAATCCTGGAGATCCGTCTGCCCTCCTATTGATCTTTCAAGTCCCAGATCCAGTCTTAAAATGTCTTCTGCTGCTCTCAGATATTCTGACTCCGGTTCTATTCCGGTTCGTTAAGATTGGCTTCATCTTGGTGCCGACCTGGTTCAAAGAGCATTGACTGCAATTCAGCTTAAATCATAGTTTCAACAACGAAAGAAATGGAAAAGATTTGGGGTAGATTTTGGTTCTTTCCTAGAACAGTGTGTATTTTTTTCCCTTACATTAAGCTGATATCTTTAAAGGACCATGGGCTCACTGCTGAGTTTGCCCCGGTTTCACCCACCTAGCCTGGCTCACACAACATCACTTAGTTCACATTATCTTATGAAAACTTGTTCAGCTTCACTGCAAAAGGTTCATGTAAGTTTTTCCCAAGATGTCCAGAACAGGCTTCTTCTACAAATGTCTTTGCCTTTGGCATGTGGATCTGTGTTCAATTAGTGCCCGATGAGCCTCAGGGGAAATTGGACAGCTATTTAGAGAACACTGGTCACCTAGATTTAGGAGTCTTTCCTGAAATAACTCTTTGTTGTTGTTGTTGTTTTATTGGAGAAACTTAACTAACAGAAGGGCAAACACCTAGAGGCAAACTTTATCCTATAAAGCCCTCCTTTCATTATGATGTGAAGCCTCCTCTCTCCTTAGTACTTCAGGTCTTTTAGTGCCAAATACAGACTCTAGTTTGTCCCATCTACCTTAGAATTTACTGTCATGTATATTTTCCTTGTGTAAGTTGTTAAGGTTATTTTTCCCATATCGATCTGTCTGATTTTAAGGTGTTTGCTCATCCAGACTCAGAAGAACCCAGACAAGCTGGTCAATGCAGCATTGCCTTATGCCTAAATGCATTTGAATAACAGACACGTATTCAACTCAGTCCATTTCAAACACTAACATATACAAGAATCACCTGGGAGTATGATGAAGATTGAAGATTCTGATTCTGCAGGTCTGGAGTAGACTGAAGTTCATTTCTAGGATCACCAGGTGAGGCTTATGTTTCCTGGAGCATTAGAGACCATTTTTTGGAGCAGTGAGAACTTAATCTTCCAAATTTGTGATTCTGAGAGGGGGAATCTCCTACTCAAATAAATCAACAAGTAGAAATAATCTGTGAGGGAATTACTATTCAGCAAGGGGAAATAATTTCTGATTTTTTTGTTTGTTTAATTTGGTGATGATGTGTCCATTTTCTGGGGTAGCTTTATTCTGACAATTTGCATCGCAATAAAATTCATTGGCAAGACAAGGAGAGACAAACACCCGTTTGTCAATAGACTTTATTTCTCCTACAATCTAGAGCCAATTAAAATTCAAATAAACTGATGGTGTTTTTAGTCATCTTACTTCAAGTGGTAATTTTTATCACTCACTCTCCTAAACTGAGCATTGAAGCTCCTTGGAATGAGTAGCCTGCATTTCTGGAAGATAAGGAAGTTATGGCCCTGTTATTACTCTACTGGGGCAGAAATTATAACCAAACTAAAATCTACTGTCTGCTTCATTATTTGCTCATGTATAATGCAGAAAGAAGCCTTGTTCTAATCTATTATTTTGGAGACATATTCATCAATACATCTGTCTGTCTCTCAAGAGAGAGCTAAGTAATGGATTTCACCTTTTAAAAAAGCCATTTTCATGATCTTGCAATACCCTCAATTGCCAGGAAGAGGAAAAGTACCATTGTATATCTGGTGCCAGAATGGTTGGCTAATTTTTATTTTGCGAACACTGGCCTCCTAAATTGGGTCTCTGGGAAGTAAACCATGGAGCAGGGCAGTAGAGCTAACTAAAGACACAAGCAGGTAGGGGACACTGACATTAAAGAGATCATTAAAATTGCAAAGTCATCATTTGGATTGACAATAAAGAATTTGCTAAAGAGTGATTCAGGCAGTATGAGAAAATGAAATTACATGACTTTTATGTGTTGTGAAAACTATATATTTTATAACAGGGTTAATTTCAAACACTGATTTATATCTACTTCTTTTCTTACTAATACTTTTCACTTGTTAATCAATTTGTTTTGCCCTTGCTGTGTTATTTATTTTTCCCTAAATTCAACCTCTACCTCACTCTTGTAAAAACAAAGCATATTCTGTTCAAATTAGCACTAGAGGTTTTGGCCAGAGCTATTAGAGAAACAACAAACAAAAGGAACTTAGATAGGAATAGAAGAAGTGAAACTGTGATGGTTATAGCAGAGGCTATGGTATTATATATAGAATGTCCTAAAGATTCCATCAAAACATTATTAGAAACAACAAATGAATACAGCAAAGTGGCAGGTTATAAAATTAACATATAAAAATCTAATCCATATTTAAAAAAAATACTTATGCATACAGGAACTGGGGTACTGACCAGAGGTTTAGAGGGTGATTTTTAATATACAAATTATAATAAGCAAAATAAATTAGGAAAATGACACCACTTATAATTGCTTCAAAAGAATGAAAATCTTCAGAATCAGCCTAACAAGGACAGTAAAAGACTATGTAAGGAGAATTGCAACATGTTATCAAAGGTCTTAGCCAGTGACATAAGGAGATAGAAAGTTATCTCAAGATCATGAATGGGGAGAATCAATATAATCAAAATGACTGCCTTGCCAAAAATGATGTGCAAATGTAATGCAACCACCACAAAATCTCAGCAATATTTATCAAAGACAGTGAACAAAAATATTGAAATTTATGTGAAATCACAAAAAGCATAGAACTAAGGGAAAAAATCTTAAGATAAAGGAGAGAAATGGATGTGCTATGTGACCTGACTTCAAACTTTACTATAGAGCAACAGTATTTTAAAAAGTATGGTATTGTCAAAAAATAGATACATGGACCAATGGAATATAATTGAAATTCCAAAATAAATCCATGCATGTGCTATTATAAAACATTGATGACCACAGAAAGAGGAAAAGTACTGTCTAGAAAATGGTATTGGGGAAACTGGAAAGCCACATATGAAAGAAAAAGCTGCATTACTCAATAATACCATAAACAACAATAAACCCCAAGTGGATTAAAAATTTAGACATAAGTCCTACAGCAATAAAATACATAGAGAAAATATTAGTGGTACATTCCATGATATTAATAATAAAGGTATCACTAATGATCAAACACCTATGGCAAAGGAATTAAAAACAAAAATGAACTATCGGGATTACCTGAAGTTAATGAATTTCTGTACACTGAAAAAAAAAGCGGATATAAGAAGATTAAACAGACAACTTATTGAATGGGAAAATATATAATTTATATATTTGATTAGGCAATAATATCCAAGATATGATGTATAGAGATAGATACTATTTATAGCTATCTATCTATCTATCTATCTATCTATCTATCTATCTATCTATCTATCTATCTATCTGTAACTGATACAATCCAACAATAGAACAATAACCCAGTTAATACAGGGACACAGCCTGTACATCATAGAGCAGTATGGACAGACAATTCATCCAAGAACATACTAGAAGGACAAA
Source organism: Galemys pyrenaicus (assembly GCA_019455555.1). NCBI lineage: Eukaryota > Metazoa > Chordata > Mammalia > Eulipotyphla > Talpidae > Galemys > Galemys pyrenaicus. The sequence goes on from JAGFMF010011662.1 coordinate 6,774,242, forward strand.
AGCGTAAGAACTTACTTATTCATCATCACTGCTAATAATAGAGATGCAGATGAAAACCAACACGCCTGTGAGAAAAACATATTAAAAAGACTCCCTAAAACAAGTTCTGGAGAGGATGAAAGGGTTCCTTTTATACTGTTGGAGGGAACGTGACCTGGTGCAACAGTTATGGAAAGCAATCTGGATTGGCCTTTACAACAGCAATATGGAAATACAGCACCATACAGAAATCCGCTCCTGGTCATATACCCACCGAATAGAAAGCCATCGACAATATTTATAGCAGTGTTACTTATAATTACCAAGGCAGAGAAGCAGTCTAGAATCCTTAACTGATGAATGGATCAAGAAGTGGTACACACACCATGGGCTATCATATTGCCAGGAGGATAGGTAAAAATTTGCCATTTTCAACAAAAGAGGGATTTGAGGTAATTATGTCTAGCAAAGAAGTCATAATTATAATGATAGAAACAAATATTAGATATTCACATAACGGAGAATTCAACAACACAGAAGACCTTCAAAGAGTAGTGCAAGTTACCGAGCAGCCTGAGGGCTCTTAGGTTACGGGGTGTGGGGAGAGCAAGGGATATACAGGCTGATAGTGGGGGAACAGTAAATAAATAATTAAAAACAAAAAACATGAAGCAAATTTGGGCCAATTACCTTGACTTTCTTTATATTAACTAGCCCCCTTTTCTTAATCTCCAGTATTCTTTGATAATGAATGAAGTATGGAAGTGTTTTAGGGCAAATTCCGATCCAACCTTTCTTATGGGTAATTTGTGTTAGGCATTTTCCGAGCAGTGCGGCAGAAATAGTACACAAGCAAACACAAATGTCCTTAACTACATGAATGTTCTCTCGAGCTGAGGGAAGCAGACCTGTATTCTGTTAGTTGCTATTTAGAAAAATACAAAATTTACCAGGGTAGGTCATGCCAAGCTTGAGCTAAGACCTTCAGGAAATAACAGAGTGAGTCAGCAGTTGAAAGTTCATCCCCTGCAGAAGAATTAGCAAATGCAAAGCACAGAGGTGAGTTGAGGCTTGAGAGACAAGGAAGCTATCAAAGCCTGAAGGAAAAGCAGGCAGGGCAGGGAGGCTCTGAAAACAGGTCTGCATCATTATCACAGAGACCTGTGTTTAGTTGTCCTGAAACAGAACCTTGGCTGCCATCTTTATATAACAAGATATAAATTAAGATATAGAATATGAGTCAACTGCAGAATTCATTATGGTAAAAAGGGCAGAGATCCCAGCATCCAAATATGCATAATAGAATAGTTTGCATTTGGTACCTTTGATGAACTCAGTTCTTTGAAGTCGAGTTATCATCTTCATCTCATAGCTGAAGGAATTACAAAAAGGATGTTGTAAAGCACTTTGCAAGTATTATTGACTGTGGTGTCTTTCCTGACACCATCCCACTAACCATCCCTAAGGCTCTTGAGTACAGCTTCCTTTCCAACCCCAGGACAATGGAAACAACATACAGTACCTTGGTACCCTGCACACCTGGGGGCTTGTTGGTGGAGATAATGGAAATCTGCAAATCCCACAGGACTGACATGAGACAAAATGGAACCTGCTTGAAGTAGAAGACACACACACACACACACACACCAACTCTACTCTGCATATTGGCTGAAGTATGGGGGAAATGAGATTTCTTTTTTATTGCAGTAACACTGATTTACAACACTGTATATGATTCAGAGGTTCAGTTCACCTTCCAGGTGTATGTTACCACACCACACCCACCAAGGCTCTGATAATCCTCTACCAGCTTCTACCATGGCCCCTCCTTCTTTGATCTCCCCACTGCTCCTTCTCTGGCAGCCTCCATGGTGTAGTCAGATTCCAAGGTTTGTTGACCCTTTGCTTTGCTCTTGTATATTCCACATACTGGTGATACCATGCAGTGTTTGTCTTTCTTTGTCTTACTAATTTTGCTTAGCATCCAACAGTTCCATCCATGTTATAGCAAGAGACAGGGGTTTATCTATATTGATAACTAAGGAATTGAGATTTTTAACCCAGTTTTCAAGTCTCTGTTCTTTTCTATCGAGGTATCTGGCTCCAATGATAAAAATCAGTCATTTGAAAAGTGATAATAAGTCTACAGAAGACTTTCTATAGCCTGCAGTCTCTTTTAATGAGTCTTATCTTGCTAGCCAGGGAATACAATGGTAGTAAAATAATGATGACAATAATCATCACAATCCATTAACATTTGGTGTATTTGGCATTATTGTATGCATTTTTCCTAGATTTTTTTTTTAATTTCCCATCAGCCATCATCTCCTATCACTGTTTCCATGTCTCCCTCACTTTATGCTGTCATATGCTCATTGGAAATGCAGAGTTTCTACCTCAGGGAGTTTGCATTTGCTGGACTCTTTCCTTAAGACAGCATCTCTGTGGAGTTTGTCACAAACTTCCTTCCATTTTCTTTTAAGTTCCTCGACCCAAAGTCACCCAACCAGGAGATCCCCTTCTAATGTCTAAATATAGTCCCCTCCATTCTGGTTACTCTATGTGACATAATCCTACATGACATATATATTTTTTTTCAGCATACCTCTGACTTTCAGAAATTATTTGTATTTATCTGTATCATCTAGCTCACTTCACTAGAACATAAATATCTATAGCGTAGGGATATGTTTACCTCACACTGAGGAGGGAAATAAAGTTCAAAACCACAATAAGATAACACATCATACCCACTAGAATGTTAAGAATCAAAAAGACAGATAATACCAAATACCAGAGAGGAGGTGAGAAACGAAGCCCTCCTACACTGCTGATAGGGAATTAAAATGGTGCAACTGTGTGTAAAACCATTTTTTAATATAGAGCAATCATGTGCTTCATAAATTTCATGCCCACCTTACAGCCAAAAGGAATAAAGACTTATGTCCACATAATAATGTACATGAATTTAACAACAGCATGATTCACAAAAGTCAAAAAGTGAAAATGACACAAATGTTCACCCACTGATGAATGGATATGCTAAATATGGTATATTCATACAAGGAAATATTTAGCAAAAAAAATATCGATGCATGTAAGTAAGTCATGGATGATCTTTATAAAATAGCCTAAGTGGAGAAGCAGCCACAAAACACCACGAATGACATGATCCAGATGGGTTGATTAAAATCATTGCATTCCAAAGATGCATTTATAGATCAGTTTCCTTTATAAGAGGGTTACTTAATCTGAGAATTAATGGACTGTGTTATATAATTATTTTTCTCTACCTTGGACATATGTGTAGTTTCCTATAAGGACATTTTTCTAAAGTGTGTTCTGAAGTCTCTCCCTGTTGAATTACAGTAGGTATTTATAGAGACTTTGAATGTATGTTTATTTTATTTCACTATTTAAAATTCATGTGTGAAAATATCACTTGGAGTTTAGTTTTATTTTGGGTGATTTAAGTCTCTATTGCATGGTCAAATGGATAGTCATGGCAATGACCTAAACTGAAATCAATATAAATCTGACGTGTCTTTAAAGTGCTATTGGAGGGCCTCCTTGGTGGCACAGCAAGTTGAGTGCCACACTGTGAAGCATCTGTTGCACATCAGCCAGAGTTCGATCCCCGGCCAGGAAGGGGACCCACACGGCGCAGCAGACCTCTCCTGTCTCGCCCCCTGCTCCCCTCAGCAGTGTGTTTCAGTCCATCTGCCTGTTCTGCTCCCCACTCTGTCTCTGGTGGATCCTCTCACCTCCTGTGACTCTGGCCTGTACCCCAACTCTTGTATGCATAAATAAATAAATCTTTAAAAAAATAAAGTGCTGTTGGATAGGCCCACCTTCAAGGAAAGGTGGTGTGCCAACTGGAAATTATCAAGTGTTTGTCCTTTGCCATTTGTGACAAGAACATGTTATGATTTTTTAAAATTTTATTTATATATTTTTGACATCACTTGTGGTACTCTTGGATTTCCCACCACCATTTCACCAGTGCACCATCACTTCAGTCTCTGGTGCTCTTTCCACCCTCATCTTATTCTCTCCTCCCTTCCCGTGAAGTGTCCCCAGTGTGTCCCTGTCTTTTTGTTTTTGTTGTCTTTTGGTTTTGTTTATTATTATTATTATTACTTTTACTATTTGTTTCCTTGGTCGCTTATTTGGTTCCCTTATATTCCTCCTAGGGGTGAGACCCTCAGATATTTTTCTTTTGCCTTCTGACTTATTTCGCTAAGCATAATCCCTTCTAGCTCCATCTACGTTTCTATGAATGACAATAGTTCATCTCTTTTTGATTGCTGAATAGTATTCCATTGTGTGTATGTACCACATCTTCTTGATCCAATCATCTGTTTTTGGACATTACGTGGAGGGGCCTGCTGGTGGCACAACCAGGTGAGTGCCACACTGTGAAGCATCCCAGGCACAGCAGCGCGAGTTTGATCCCTGGCCAGGGAGGGACCCACACAGCACAGCAGACCTCTCCTGCCTTGCCAGTTGTTCCCCTTAGCAATCAATGTATCACATTAGATCTACCTGTTCTGCTCCCTACTCTGACTCTGGTGAATCCTCTCATCTCTTGTACCTCTTACTCACACCCCAGTTCTTGTATGCATAATAAATTAATACATTTTAAAAATACATGGAAGCCTTACACTCTGAATACCAATCAAAGTCCAATAACATTCCAGGATAATAATTACTCTAAGCTAAAAATTTAGTTTCTTTTAATATGTACTCTTTAATGCTATAAAACCTCTGATCATGGAAATGCATCAGATTTCAAAGCTGGTATTCTTTTTAATTTTCATAATTCATGAAACACCTTCTTGGTATTTCAGAATGAAGAAAGAGATCCATTATCTCTAAATTACAGAAACTCTGAGATATATTAATTTTCAATTACTTAATTGCTCAAATGTAACTTTTTATTCTTCCCTAGTGGTTTGGCACAATGGATATTTATTTGTATTCACAAATGTTCTGCTTTATTTTTGTCTGTGAATAGCATCAGAATGGGATGAGCTGAGATTGATGCCTGGATCATTTTGCTCACTTTTTCTTTCAAAGAAAAAATTACAGTGTGCCTCCTAAATTTAGTTCCTTAGTTTCAAGAAATCTGTTGACAAGACTTGTGACCTTGGCAAGCTATACCTGTCTAAATGTTATTTGTTTAAGGCTAATGGCTGATGAGACTTCTGAATTTCTTCTTATCAAAGAAAAACACTCAACTTTGTTTGTCTGCTATTAAGATTAAAATTCTGTGACCTTTTGAAGGATTGATAGCTCTTTACTAGTTATCTACATACGATAGAAGATGTGTTGCTAACTCATGTAGACAAAAATACTTGAAAAATTTTTTTTGGATGAATCCAAATTGGTAGAGATTTTATTTTTAGAATGATTTTATTTTGAAACATAATAAATACTCTTTCAATTTAAAGAGTGATATTATCTGGGAATGTACACAGATAAAGATGAGACAATAACCAGTAATTATTTTAGGATCAAATATGCCCAAATATGATTGAAAATCTTGTTATCTTTCTCTTTGTCTCTCCATATATGTATCTATTTTACTCTTCCAAACATTTTATTGGTTAAATTCATACAGGATTATATCACGAGTGATTAAACTCCAAATTATTTTTGAAGTCACTAAAGAATTATTTAGGATGCCTTAATTTTAAAGCTGGTACTTCATTAATTTGTGTGAGTATGATCCCAATGAGTATGATGAACTAATGATGTTTACATGCTTTATATAAATAATTTTCATAAGTGAAAAATATACATTTTGTTTTATTTTAAGTGTTATCTCACTTAGAAATACTTGAAAAATGTGTTGTTATTATTATATAACTACATAAATATTTATAGTCTTAAACCTTTTTTGAGTGTTTTGCTGAAGTTCAGTATTGATTCAAAAGATACATTTTTGCATTATTTTCATTATGAAATATTGGAAGCAGATTAAAATAATAAGGATAGTGCTTTATTTTTAACACAAACACTTATGCCGATAATAAGAACATATCTAACACTGAATTCTTAAATCTCTTTGTTAAAATCACTTCCCTATTCGGACAGCTTAGTCTCTTGCTAGCTTGCCTGCACAAACAGATCCATATTTTTTGAAAGCTATTTGAAAATGTGCAGGCCATCTGCAGCTGACTGATTAGCGGAGAACAGGAGTTTGTATCTTGGATTTGGTCCCCACTGGCCATTTATTTCTGTTTTATTGTTTTAATTATAAAGCCTGATCTTCATTCTTCTATGACATCTGTATGTTAAAAAGTAGATTCAAATATTTATGCACTTTTAAATGGCACTATCATTTTGAGAGATATCAATCTGAGATTAATCTGATTGTAGCCAGACTGGGCTTGAACTGCTGAGTTTGAGCCTGGAAGTTACATTTCAATGTTAACTGACTGTTACATGACAAGTAAACAAGTTTAATTGTGTTATTCACCTCATTGACTTTAATGAGTCAATGCTAGAGGTAACAGGCACCTCGGGACCAGATGGCACAGGGTAAGAAGTCCCCATGAATACCATTTTTTCCGTCTCAAGTATCTGATAAATATGTTAACTTCCTGCGTTATGGCAATTGTTGAAATTTCTTAGCAGCTGGTCACTTACACTGCACTGCAGGGGCCAGTGGGTGCTATTTATAGCTTAAGTCACAGCTTTGTATTCAGTGGAGGAGCAAGGGTGAAAATCTAGGCTTTCTTTTTGAATTGTACTACTATATCTTAATTGAAAAAATGGATGAATTATTTTACTCAATTAAACAAAGGTGCAGGGAATGACTCTGAAAGGAATCATATGATCAATCTGAGGTTATGAAAAGCCTTCTTAGATGTCAAGATCTCAATGTCACAGGCGTATTTTAAATGTGTGCTTTTTAAAAGTAGTTTTCATCTGTCCTTTTGCTACTTTCCTACACACACACAATCACCTGTGTGTGCACGTGCACACACACACAGAGGAATGAACACAGGCACACAGAATATGACTCAATGTTCATTGCTAAACTGATTGCAATGTACATCAAGAAGAGAGCAATCCCTAGCTTTTCAGCGCACACTGTTCTTTAGCCTTGATGTCTGCAGTCTGCCTCATGCACAATCTTATACTTGTTCTTCTCTTCATAGGTTTGATAAAATATTTAATGTAAAATGAGAAAATCCAAATATTTTGATATCTAAAATTTCACCATTGCTCACTAAAAAAGTGTTTTCAATAGCTTCATGTTTTACTATGCTCCTGGCAATGCAGATGCATAGTACCTTGTCAATTTACTATTGCATTCAAATACGATAATGGTTTCCAATGAAGCACGCAGTTACCCATCCTCTTGTGGGTCAATGTCCAGCCAAAGAGGGTTGGCCCAAAGCAGGACCTCTCAGGCCTAAAAAGGTGCCCTATATCTATGGCACCTTCTAATAGGGAACCTCAGGAAAGGGGTAGAAAAGGCCAGGCTAGAATGGGATGAAGGGAAAAAGTGAAAGTAAAAATAAAAGTAAGACTGCCGTTGCCTGCCTCCACTGGGGATTTAAGGATTTGCACACTTGTAGATGTGTACACGCTCACACATATCAACTCAAGCTTCAGCTGATTAAGAGTAAAACGACACCACAATGATAGTTCATAGATTAGAGTAACAAAATCTCCACCCCTATTCAGGGAAAATATTTTATCACTGGCATGGATAGTATTGCTGGCATAATAATAATAATAATAATAATAATAATAGTAATAAGGCAGTTACTTGCCAAATATATAATTGACACAAATTTAAAGCACATCATTTGTATGTAAATATAGACATTTATGTCTATACACATGCACATATGTGTCTATGTAAGTTTTTATAGGCGTACAGAGTGACTACATAATATGAAAAGTAATAAAGCAGGTGACTCCATAGAAAAATAAACAATAACTAGAATAAGGACTTAAAAACTGAAGCTGGTAGACAGATGATTACATGAACATCTAGTCAACATGACTAGGAATCAGGGAAGGCAACTTAAAACTACAACATGGGTGACAAGATCTGAACAGAATGTCTAAAGAAAAGAAAAAAAACTAACAAAATGCTATTTGTGATATGGCATATTTGTGACGTTTCTGGATATCATTGGGGCAAGTAAAAATAAGCATCAGGTCAGTGTTAGCTTCTTAGTTTTGATCGTTTTATAAGAGGACGTGGTATTGGAAGAAAACACCCTTGGCTTTAGCAGGAAAAGCACTGAAATGGTGATTAAGAGTTATCAGATCTATAATTTACTCTCACAGTTTGGATAAATACAATGTGTGTGTATGTGAGTGTGTGTGTGTTCATCAGAGAGTACATCAAAACACACATATAGGCACACACGACTTTATCATATAAGCTGCAATTGGAAAACTTACAGCAGGCAGTGGGAGTGTAATTGACTGGTTCACCAACTCAGAGTAACATCGTTCAATGCCTGCTCATACCAAGCCAACGCCTGGCATGACATGCAATTTTGCAAGTTAACATACATGTACATACGAAAAAGTTAACGATATGATTGCCCCTGCTAACGTTATTTCTAACAGCTGCACTAACTTAACAGAACTCAAGTCAATCAACAGTAAAGTGTGTAAAGAGAGCAGAATTCCCTTTCATAGAAGGGAATTACAAGCAGTGGTGAAAATAAATGAACTGGTGTGGCGTGAAATAATGTGGGTGAAGAGAAGCAAACACAGGTGACTATCTGCTCCATTATTCTATTTCTATGAAATCTAAAGACAGGCAAGTTCTGGTTATAGTGACAGAAGCCTGGAGGAGGGTGATATGCAGGGTTAGCGTCAGGGGTGACTGGGCCAGGGGCTTCCTGGCATCGGTGATGCTTTGCTTCTGAGCCGGGATGGTAGCTATGCAGGTATATTCAGTTGGAGATGTATATGTATGATTGTATGTATGCATGTATGCATGTGCATACCTATATGTATATATGCACACACATACATGTATGCATAAATATATTAATGCATTATATGTATATGCATTTGTATTTGCATATGTATATGTATTTGTGTGTGCGTGTGTGTGTGTATCATGAATTGACCAGTTTTGTGCACTTGCCTATGCATCATATTTAAATAGAATTGTTTGGAGTACAAAAAAATGTAGGCAATTGAAATTAGTTTTCAGAGATTCAATTTGTAATTGACCCGGTGCCTTTATCTCTTTCAGCTTTACTGAGTGCTAATCAGACCTTCTAAATACTCAGTGACAAACACACTCATCTGAGGAGAAGGTGTAGATTCATTCCGTCATCACAATCCTTAATGATTGTATTCAAAACCAAGAAACCTAGACCCAGTGACGATGCAGAAATATAGAAAATATTTTATGTTAAAATACTAAGGAAGAAAACCGCAATACACTATAAGATAATGGCAGTGTTATGTTATGTTCAGTGCCGATTTAGTCTATCGCACATAGTCTGCCTATGGGTACCTCTTGGGGTAGCTAATTAATTCAAAGACCATAGCACCGATGTTCCCAAATCCTTACACACCCCAACAGTGCCTGGTGCTACAGTCAGGCTGGCTGTGGGAACCCCCCTTATTCATGTGAGACACAAAGGGTTTAGTCCAATTGGAAGAGCAGTTTCTAGTCACAGGAAACCCAGACTTAAGCTTTCCTAACCCTAGACATGGACAAAGTCTCCTTTCAAATTTTTGAGCAATCCCTTGCCCACCCACAGCTTGATTGATTTAAAAACATACTTCCCCAAAATTGTTTATAGCAAACTAAAAGCTAAGCATGTGCATGTCTTCCTGAGAGCTGAAATCTAACACTCACAAGAATCTGATGGCCCCTGAAGACAGCTTTGGCATCATTCATTAGCTCCTATTTTAATGTGTGGCCATAATGTGTGACCATCGCTACCCTAAATAAGCATTTCTGAAATGACCTTGGTTTAATATCCCAGCATCCCTGAGTTCCCATCCCCCTCCCACACTCAGTATCATCTTTGTAATATTCCTCTTCCAGCTAAAATCACTGCCATGCGAGTCAACAATGCTACAGATTGTCAGTACAACAGAATGTGTTTTCTTTTGAGGAGTGATGTTTATTCTTCTATTTTGCATTATGCTCAGAAAGAATCTATTCTGTACATATTCAATCCGGACAGATGTCCTGTGAAATACAGTATCCTGTAGCCCAGACACTTCAGAACTTGGCGTGCCTATAAAATATAACATGAGTGTGTTCTTAAAATAATTTGAAAATATCCTTCTTCACCATTTAGAGGAAAGGGGACTAGTAGAGTAGCTATAAAGGGCACACAAAAGTGATGGAAACTCTTTGTCACATGCTTGTGATGTGATGGTCTATCAAGGCCAAGGCCATAGCTCTCAGTAAAGTAGATATTGTTTTATAATGATGGTCATTTATGAAAGAAGAGAAAACAAAACAAAATAAAAATTCCAAGATAAAGTTTCATATGATAATGGAACTTTTCAGAGAGAATGTTCATGACATCATTTCCATGGACTGGATTATGGGAGTAAATGGGAAGAAAACAGGTGCAAATAAAATTGAGTTTTGCCTATTTTTTAGGAGAAAGTTAAACTACATTCAAGAAAAATAGAGTGAATAAACCTAAATTGCAAGCTCCTATATACAAAATAAATAACAAGACAGAGTGAAAATGTGTGCACATTTCTTACCAAGTTAAAACCTGTAATTATTTATGCAAGCCATGGAACTCAGTTCCTTTAAAACTGGCTTCATTAAATATTCACGAATTCTAGTAAAACACACCAGGGCAAAGTCTAAGAACCCAAGCCCGCCCCTCTGCCCCAACAAGGACACTAAAATCTAAAACAGTCCTTCTCATAGAACACACTTTACTAATAGAACTTGACTATTCTTGCAGATTCCTTCTCAGCAAACGTCTTGAGTGTTCATTCTAGAGACAACCCATCAGCTCCAGTGGGAAGATTGATGGCTGGGCCCTGCTCCACCGAGAAGACTCTGCACAGCAGGTGAAGAGACCCAAGGCTGGGAAATGCATCGTGGGAATGTGGAGGACTGCCAAGCCTTCTCTTGTGGGTATTCGTGTAGCTTCATGAGAACATAGCATGATTTTCTACTATTCAGATGTTCTAAATTTCTAAATAAAATGGTATTGATTGAGCGTTTGTAAGTGTTCTTCTGAAATACTTTCAAACAGATCTCTTTTTCAGTTTAGAGATGCTTTTATATATACAATCTTTCACTAGACTTTAGAATAGAATGTTGCATTACCAGCTGAAGGAATGAGAGATGTGTGTGAGTCAGGGGCACTTGGGTGGGCTTTAGAACTTTTAGGAGGGACAAGCTTTTAAAATTGCAAATAAGAATGTGTCCTTGGGGCGCTGGCTCTTGGGTCTGTCTTCCCTGGCTGGGTGCCAGTACCCTATGCTGAGGGATGGCAGGGTACTGACAAAGCAAAACTTCAAAGCTGCCTCCAGGGTAATTTTGGTTTGGAATCATTCTGTTCTCCCCACATGAGTCTCTACTTTAAAACCAAAACTTTCACACAGGAAACCAAACATTTATATTCTCCATTTTTGTTCCTTTTATTGCATTTTGAGGGAGCATTACCTCAGTTTATGTCGGTTTATATAGTACATTAAATGCTGTAAATTACCATAAAGTGTAACAACACATCACACAGTGATGTCGGAACCATAAATCATTACTATTTCCTGCTGCAAACAGATGTTCTTATTTTTAGACCCATGTCAAGATTCATTTTGTTCCTCCAGATTGTTGAGCCAAACTTTAAATTTTCTTATCAAAATGAACCACTATAGTCACGCTGTCATTTATAAGGCCAAAAAAATGAGTTGCTCAGGCATTCAAAGCAAATCAAATTGCATCCATCACTCGCCCCAAATTGGCTACAATTACATCAGAACGTAAACCCGTAAAGATGAACCTGATCGACTTTAAATGATGATCTTATTTGACATCATTAAGTAAAGATGACATTTTAACTTCTGTTGAAAGATCATTATATATGATTTAAACAGTGATGGTTTTGCCAGAAGGATCACGATTTATGTCTGCAAACCTGACTGGCTGTCTCTTTGTCTTTGGGACTAGTATATCATTGGTCAGAAAAGGGAGCTGTAGAATGTGTGTTGAAATCTGCTGTTTCTCCCTAAATTTTTCTTTCCACCTCTTATGTTGTCCTCTTCTTAAAAAAATTGGAGCTTCATTTAAGTGTCTCACCAAGGAGGACAGATGATCTGCAAATAGATAAGGATTTCATGCCTCCAGGCAACGGCTGGGTACAGAGGAGGATTTTCTTGTCCTAAGTCAAAAAGTGTTAGTTTAGAAAGCCCTTGAGGAAGAAAACAACTCACAAAAGTTCCCTGAAGGAAAAGCAGAGGAATGAGGAGGCAAGAAAACGTGAGGGAAGCATTTCATACCATATTAAAAAAAAAGGTGCCTTTGTAAGAAGCAAATCACCTGCCAGAAAATAATCGAGCAATGAATCACCTGACACAGAATTAAGCTGGGGATTTCTAGGTTTTCATTTTTATGTTTTCTGCATTGACAAGCATGAGATTAAGTGCAGTATATGTGAGGATATTTAATTCATAATCTAAGTACAAAGATGATACTCAAAATGTTTTTCAGGAAGGAACACAGTAATATAATCATTTGTTTTCAGTGGAAACACTCCTCTGAAATAATTCATATTGGAATCTGTGAGGCAACACCATGAAAAAATATCGTTTAATTGTTAAATCCATGGTCAAAAAAAACTTCAGTTTTAGATGCAAATTTGAGCTTCAAAATCTTAGAAAACACTTTGCGAAAATGCATTTCCCCCCTCCTTTTGTTTGTTAACATTGGTTTTGTAATTTCTACGTTTTTCTACTTTCATGTTTAAATTTTATCCTAATATTTTTGACTCTCTTCAGCACTCCTTAATTTCCTCTACATAAAATAATAGTTTAAGTTACTTTCCTAATATCAGAGTTAAAGGCTATGCAAATACCTATACACCAAAATAAGGGAGCCAACCTTTCTAGCGTGAAGCTGGCACTTACTAACAGTGATCTGGTCAAATGCCTACAGATGGGAAGGGACAATTCCTGGGCCACATTTGCACGAAATGGCAGAGAAAGAACTGCATTGTCATCTTTAGGAACTCACAAAACAGAGAAAAATTTTGAATTTAAAAGTATTAGTCATTACTCTATGATTAGTGGTGCTCATTGTTGATATAAATTATTATTTTAAGAATTATTTTTTATGCGTAGAAGAACGAGGGCATAGACCAGAGGTGTGGGGGGAGAGGATTCACCAGAGACAGAGTGGGGAGAAGAACAGGCAGATGCACTGAAACACACTGCTGAGAGGAGCAGCAGGGAGACAGGAAAGGTCTGCTGTGCCATGTGGGTCAGCTCCCTGGCCGGGGATGGAGCTCAGACTGCAGTGGTGATAGTGTTGAGATTCCCCTACACCACCACAGAGGCCCCTATAAATTATTATTTTTCATTGGATAATCCCTGAGTATGATCTGTGAGTCACAGGAAAAAATAAGTCACATGTTATTTTAGAACATAGAAGACCATTGTTCAATTTCACTTGCAGATTTATGGAAATCCATTATCTTGAGATTCACATTAATAGATAGTAAACAGAAATTCTTCAAGAGGCATTTGATATGACAGTTTGTTTCCATTACCAATGAAAATTAATTCAAAGAGACTTAAGAAATGTATTCACATCAAATTGACATAAAGCATGTTTACAAATTAAATACTTCCAGAATCAGTAACGCACCTTACCACGATCACTTAAAACAACTCAGAACAATTCAACAAAACAGTCACTGAAAGTAATTGATAAGAGTTTATAACATAATTAAAATACAAGGAGAAAGCGTATCGAATCTTGTATTTCTGTGTCATCGTTTATACAGAGGGTGAGATTTTTTAAAAAACAATTATTTTATTTGGAAGAAATGTTTGAGTCTTGTGATTTTTCATGGCACTTTCAAAGATTGATGCAATTCAAAGGTTGATTAAATGAAGGGAAAAATAAAATACTGTAGAGCATGTTTTTCCACATTTACGATAAAAATAATTTTCCTCCCAGGAAAGGTTGGATTCTCTGTGTTGTGTGATTTCTTTTCACGTGTTGTCTTGTTTACCTGAAACTGATTACCACATCAGAAAACATGCAAGTACTCATCTCCAGTTTCATAAAGATTAAAATTAAGTAGATACTCAGTTTGACTCAATCAATTATGTCCAAGGATGTGTGCCAAAAATATCTTTGTGATCCGTGAACATTAAACGTGAATAAAACAGTGTTGATAATTATAACCCTGAAGACCTGCATTTACGGCTACGCTTCAATTTTTAAGTGAAGATTCCTTATTTTCTGCAAATAGACATTACTGACAAGCAATGCCTTTTGACAAAGGGGTGTAAATAAAAAAAGAAAATCATGGAATTTGTAAATAAAACACACTTAATGATGTGAGTCTTGTCCTCCAGTTGTCTATCATTTAGTTGGGAGGACAAAAACTAACAGGAGGGAGTCAGCAGCGGGAAGAGCATGTGTAATGATATCCGGATCCAGCAGCTCCTGGGAAGGAGCCCCTGGTGCTGGAACAGAACTTGGACCGGCCATCAGAAGGTGGATAGGATTCTGCGAGAGTGAACGAATACACAAGAGCACAGGGAGCTGAAGAGAATCAAGCGTCAGAAGCGTGTTGGGAAGGAAGGAGCCTGGCGTGACCAGATGCCGGGGTCCTAACTACACTTCTGGCTTGTTCATGAGCAACTTGAAACCGTTCTTGTGGGACTGGCTCTTCTCCATAGGCTGAATCAGAATCAGACACTTTGAGATCTTCTACCGGCCACGCGACAAGAGCAACATGGTCACGATCTCGGTGACCAGAAGAAGCTGCAAAGACTGCCATAACTCGCTTACCACGGAGGACACTGGGCAGGGGTCTCGAATCTTTTTACCTTACCACTCAATGCATAAAACATTCACCGCACGTAGGCACTTTATTGCAAGCATCATTTTGATCTTTCTGTCCTTCCTTAGTATGTATAGTTTGTAAGTACCTGAGCTTCTTTCTCAGGGATGGAGAGTCACAAAACTAATCTCCGTGGATGTGAGCTGCAAGTGTGGCAATCTCATATAATAAAAAAAAACAAGAAGAATTAAGGATGGTCCTACAAAAAACTATGGGAAAAAATGAGTTTGGATTAAGACTCATTTTCATCTGGGGTTTCTTAGAAATTTATAAATTCAAAATTGTAGTAATTAATTGATGAACTATAGCACTATGCTCAGACCTAGGTATTTTATCATCATCTTCATCCATATAATGTGTTAGTCACAATATAAGCTACAATGATTCCTGACATCAGTGAGAATATTCTGAATTATGCTGGTGATGCATTAGTATTTCATTGAAAGAGCATAAAAATAGAATTATGTTTTATTATTTGAGATTACTTTTAATGACTTGCTAGTCTTATTCTTTAAAAAAGAAAAAAAAAAGATTTATTTATTTGTGCATGCAAATACTGAGGAACAGGCCAGAGGTGTAGGTGGTAAGAGGATCCACCAGAGGCAGCGTGGGGAGCAGAACAGGCAGACTGACTGAAACACACTGCTGAGGGGAGCAGTGGGCGAGGCAGCAGAGGTCTGCCTTGCCATGTGGGTCCCCTCCCCTGCTGGTGGCAGGGATCGAACTCGTGCTGCAGTGGCTGAGGTTTGCTTCATAGTGCGTTACTTGACCCATTGAGGCACCAGGGAGGCCCCGCTACTCTTATTCTTTTTGAAACTTCAGAACAAAATGTAGACAAACAAACAATTTAAATTCTTCCATCACTAACTAGAATAGGACAATTCTACTATTATTCCTTTCCTTTTTACATGTAGCCTAATTGTTCCAGTTCTCACCATACTACATATACAGATTTTAGTATGTTAATACATGGTCTTCTCTGCCTTATAAATCTCGTTTTTGCATATTTGCATTCCTTTCCTTCTGCCAAACAACCCCAATTTCTGAGAGACCACAGATGTCTTATGACAACTTTTCTCCCATTTCTCTCATTGTTGCAATACTGTAGACACCAAATGATGCTATTGTCAGTGATGGAAAGTTTCTCATAGAAGATTAAAACCATTGACAAGTGCATCTTTCCAGGATTGATCATTAGTCCCCAAGTCCCAGAGTACAATGTCACCTTTAGCATGATTTACTTAGCCTTAGTTCTTTCCCAACAATATTTAAATAACTCTACTACACTATTGGTGGGGATGCAAGTTAATTCAACCACTATGGAAGGTCATATGGCCTCTACTAAAAATAGAATTACCATATAACCCAACAATCCCACTCCTAGGGATCTACCCAAAGGACACAAAAACACCAATCCAAAAGAATACCTGTACCCCTATGTTTATTGCAGCACTATTTATAATTGGTAAGACCTGGAAACAACACAAATACCCAAAACTAGATGACTGGATCAAGAAGATGTGGTACATAAATACAATGGAATATTATTCAGCAATCAAAAATGATTAACTAGAGTAATTTATAGAAACATGGATAGAGCTAGGACTTATACTCAGTGAAATAAGTTATAAGCAAGAGAAAAAATATGGATGGCTTCACTCTTAGGAGGAACGTAAAGGAACAACAACTACAAAAAATAAAATAAAAAGAGAGAGCTCAAGGAAATGAACAATGACAGCCAAAACAAACAAACAAAAAACACAACAAGAACAAAAGGACAAAGACAAACCAAAGGGATCATTCAGGGGGTCAGGGGTAGAGACTGGGATGAGGGCAGAAAGAGCACAAAGGACTGAGGTGATGGTGCAGGAGTGAAAGGTGGTGGGAATTCCCTGGGGACTACAAATGATGTCAAATATAATTAAATAAATCTTAAAATAAAAAAACAATAATTGAATAAAGATATGATAGATAATTACAGTGATTTTAACAAGAATGGCTCCAATGATCTTGTCCTCATACACACATAGACACATGAGCTCAGCTCTTCCTCTCCCCTACTGTCTCAATATCAACTTGTGCCCCTGTGATCTTTCCTTCCTCCAAGCCAAGGAATTTAAATTAGATACCAAAGTGGAAATGCCAGTCTCAAAGTTCAAACATTCCTATTGATACATTTAAAGTGTATGTAAGAATCATACATTTTATTGATCAAGCTCAAAAACCCAGAGGTGGTTATTTTTTTTTGGAAAGGTAATGAACCTCTGTTAGCTTTTGAACTATTGATTAATTTATCAAGTTATAAATGTTCTTCATACTTGAGTAAGATTACCTTCTGTGCCATTTTTGTTTGTTTTACCTGTACCACTTTCCCATCCCTTTTTCTCTCCTGAATTCAACCTAACACAGCAGGTATGCTTAGTTTTGTTTGCTTTTTCCATGTCAAAGCTGAACAAACAAGTGTGGCCTTCTCAACCCGCCTGATAGCTCTTTGACGATACAATTTCGGAACAATTTAGTATTAACTTTCCATTGTATTGCCTTCATTCAATCATTATTATAGTTGAGGAACTGGTCTCATTTCAGTCACTGTGTCCAAGCATTTCATGTTTCGATTTGAGGGGAAGGCATAGGTCATCACAAAAGGCATTCATTTATTCAGTGGCTGATTCCTTCAACAAATATTTGCTGGATAACCATCTTGGTCAGGCACATTATATAACCACAACATCACTCAAAGCCTTTGTGAACTTTGAGACCAGATGGAAGAAGCATGAGAATGATTCTGGGAATCAGTGAAGCTACAGGATGAGAGAACCTGAGCGGTATTTCCGTAGTTAAAGGCTATGTGGTCCTACTCAGTTGTTCTTCGGTTCTCAATTGTGGAGTGAAAAAAGAATCAGGTGTAATTAGTATTCATTGTATTCATTTAGCGGTGAACAAAGATGTATATATGCAAGTTTTCCAGAGGTTATAGGGTGGTGAATTTCTGATTTGAATCTGGATTATCTGACTCTAGAGAATTCTGTCTGAAGTGATGAATATATAGATGAATAACTGAAAGAAATGATTCTTCAGTGAAAGCAGATCATAAATGTGATTATACTTTAGCAGATAAATGGCTGATAAACTTTTTTTTTTCTGTACATGCCCAGATAATATTTTAAGCCCTGAGGGTTACATGTTCCTTTGACAATGAGTCAACATTTTGGTAACTACTCCACTTTGCCTTATTTGCAGGAAAGCAGGAAAAAGGAGTGTGGCTATATTTTAATAAAAGAGTAACTTACAAAGTTGAATGGCTGGCAAGTTAAAATGCAGAAGCGCCCAGCTGGGTGAGGAGAAAGACCATAACTAAGCATAGACTATGAAATGTCCCCATGATGTGGTTGTCCTGGAAGCTCAGAACAGGTGCCATGAGTCACACAGTCCTCCTGTTCTAAGGTCTTCCATCTTCAACAGGTTCAAAGGTATCCTACTTCCTTCAAATATGTGATTCAGGGTCTCACTGAAAAGTGTTAGAACAAAATGGTTGTATCTACTTTTGACAAGCACATGTCCAGACTATTGAGACTTTGTGATATTGACTTATTTTTTCTTGGATCAAAAGATCATTCGACTTGGACTTTTTTCTGATATTTCAAACCACAGTTAAAAGGACCATCCTTTTTCTATCATAGCTACAGTTAATCTACAGCCTATTCTGGTCCAGCATCTTTCTGTGCACCAACACACCAAGTTCCTGAGTGGTCAGGTGAGCATAGCTCACCTGGAGCGCTTGGGGGAAGGTGGCATTGGCAAGAACAAGACAAAAGAATACTTACCTTATGTGAAGCATTCACCTTTGAGGCCCACCAGTTATAAATAGTTCAGTTGCTGTTTTGGAAGCTGGTTGGCTGCCAGGAGAGAGAGGAAAACAGATTGAGAGGAGCCGCAGGGCAACCATCAAGGTGGGCAGAAGGCTAGCTGTTATGAAAGAGTCAAAGGAACATAAAAAGCATTTAGTGTAATGAAAGGAGGAAAATATTTGAAGGTTATTATTCTATTCACATTGCGGCAATTCCAGTATATCCTCAACATAGCTATTGAGAAAATTAACAGGAGGAATTAGAGGAGCGCAGATATGAAGCACAAAGTAATCATATAATATATTTTGGCAGTGAGTCTCACCTTCTGCTTTTGAAGTTGCAGCCAGGGGATGCAGAGGAGCAGAAAGGAAACAGACAACCAGACATGCAGTGGATCCGGGGGGCACAGGAAATGCTTGGTCAGTTCACATATGTTGCATAATTTATGGAACATCTTTAAAAATAGCTAAGTCTTCCTTGCCTGTGTCAGTGGCAACTCCAATAGAGAGAGCATCGTAACAAACCATATGTAAGAGTGCTTCTTGAAAATTACAGCTATAATCTGGTTTCTATTTTATCAAGAACAATCAAAGCAAAAGAAATTGTGTTAGTCTTGCAGACACAAATGTACTTAAACTTCTTTTTTGACGTTCTTTTAGAGTTCACTACTGCAGTTCATGAAAAATATTATAAATATAGTTTGACTTGTCTCTGCAAGGAGGTGGAAATTAACCTGTTGTAGATGTTTAGCTATTTTTCCCTCAAATTAAGCATTTTAAGGTAAACCAGTTAACTGCTTTTTGGGGGTACAAAATACAGTATTTGATGCCTGGGAGATACAGGGAGGAATCTAAAAGTACTGTTCAGAGAGATTTTTAAAAAGGTGTATGCTTCCAACTTCAAATGATCAAAAAAAAATCATCAAAACAGAATGGTGTTACTGTGCTTCCATTTTATATTGGATCCTCTGCTTGTGAAGGTAAGAATTAACCCCAGCAACAAAGAAGAGAATGTTAATAATGTTGATGACAGAGCTGGTTCACTGAAAATTTTTAAGATTCATAATGTTAAGCATGTTAGCAATTGAAATGGTTCCATTTACAATTTAGAAGGATGGCAATTCAAAAGTTAATACTTCTTAGAGACTTATTGGTATTATCCAGAGATTTCTAGTATAATCATAATCCATTTTCCTCTACTTGTAAAATAATTTATTTTTCTGGTGTGTAGAGGTAAGTTAGCTGACTCAAAATAATGGATAATGTTGTATATATGAAATATTTTTTTACCTCTGAAATGCTTTCAAATGTATTATTTTTTTTATTCTGAAACCCTCCATCACTACAGTTTAGAAATAAAAGTAGTAATATTAATTGATCTACCCAGATTTAAAGCGTAAACTTTATTAATTAATGCAAATAATATTTATTATTCACATTGCAGAACTTTCCCCCAAGTATATAATGATTAAACTATGCACTTGTGAAAAAACACATGGCTTAGGGCCTCCCTGGTGGTGTAAGGGGTTACCGCTGCATTGTGGGACTTCCCCAGCCACTGCAGCGCAAGTTCGGTTCTCAGCCACATGGAGGGAACCACATGGCACAGCAGACGTCTCCCCGCTGCTCACCTCAGCTGCATATTTCAACCTATCTGTTGTTCTGCTCCCTACTCTGTCTCTGGTTAACCGTCACCGCCCCCACCCTCAACCCCTCGCCTCTGGCCTCTGGTCTGCACTCCAGCTCTTGTATGCATAAATAAATGAAAAAGAAAATCTCAAAAAATGTGACTCAAAGGAGAGTGCTCGAAAGAATTTAAGCAATTTTTCTAACTAAATGAAATGAAAACATAGCCCGTAAGTGTTTTGAGATGCAGTAAAATAGTATTTAAAAGGACATCTATAGCACTGAAATATTAGAAAGGATATAAGATCCAAAATATGTATTCTAAGTTTCTACCTAGGAAGGATCGTAAAATGAGAGAAAATTAAATCCAAAATAAGCAGAAGAAAAGAAATAGTAAGAATTAGGGCAAGTATCCGTGAGATCGAAAATAGGATAACTATGAGCAAATCAATGAATTTAAAAGATGTTTCTTTGAGACACCTACAGAATCAATAAGCCTCTAGCCAAATTCATAAAGAAAAAAAAGGAGAAAAGGCCTCCCTGGTGGCATACGAGGGTGAACAACGCACAGTCACTGCAGCACAAGTTCAATCCCCGGCCAGGGAAGGGAACAATATGGCACAGCAGACCTCTCCTGTCTCCTTGCTGCTCCCCTCAGCAGTGTGCTTCAGTCAATCTGCCTGTTCTGATCCCCACTCTTTCTCTGGGGACTCCTGTCACTGCCCCCCTGCCCCCACACCTCTGGCATGTACCCCAGTTCTAATACGCATAAGTAAATAAATCTTAAAAATAAAGAAAAAAGGAGAAAGGACATAAATCATCAATATCATAAATGAAAGAGTGAAAATCACTACAGGTCTATGAACTTTAAAATTGCAATAAAAATATTAACAGTAACTCTATACCAATAAATGAGATAATTCAGTTGAAATGAACCAATTCCTTGAGAGAACCCATTTGACAGAACATGTATAAGAAGAAATAGATAATCAGAAGTGGCCCTTACTTATTTACTAACTTAAAGCAATAATTATGTTCCCAAACAGAAAGCACCAGGCCCACATGTGTTAACTGTTGAATTCTACTAAACTTTTATGAAAGAAATTATATCAATATTCTTCTACTCAATTTTGCTTTGAATCTTGAACTTCTTTTAAAAATAAAGTCTTTAAAAAGAATTATGGGGCTGCTTGTCCTAGGCAAACTCTCTGATAGTTCAAGCACTGTGGCTTAAACTCTCTTTAGAGCATGCCCTCATCAATGGCTGACTACACTAGCTTTATATAATATTAATTAGGTTGAAAGCCATATTTTCTTTGCAATTCCAAGTTATTGTTATCCCAGTACATGCATTATTTAGATAGGCAGGGGAGATAATATAAAATAGTATCTTATACATGTTGGTCTTGAACATTTATGTGCTTGACTTCCAAAGTCAGCTGTGTCCCAAGCTAGTTCAGTAATGTTGGATACATCATCCAATATCTAGACTTACTTTTTTTTAATAGTGCAAATCTGATTTGACCTACAGGATTTTAGAAGGACACTAGGCTTTTTGCTTTTGGTCATGGTTGAGCAAAAATTACTAGTGAAATAACAAATTCATAAGCCATGGCAAGACAGCATGAGACAGAAGTACTATCTTGAAACTAATTGGAGACACATTGCAGCTTTATAGTCAGATTAGAACAGATAGGAACAAGAAAATGACTATTTAGTGTTTATTTACTTTTTAAAATTTATATCATTGGCATATTTTACTGATTGTAATTTTATTAATATTTTAGTAATGTATTATATAGTTAGATAGTAATGTTTTATTATTAATATTTTGTTATTATGTTAACAGAAACTTGGCTAGAAGAAAGTTTACAAAACTATAAGAGGTAAATTTGAATCTAAGCAAAAAATAACAAATCAGTATTGTTTCCAATTAGTAGGATAAAACAGTTGAGTATATGGCAACTAAGGTGATATTCCACAGTGTCAATATTTCCAGCAAATGTAGCAGACAGGTTTGGGATTTGGACTAGGAAACTAAGTGTGAGACAGAAATGCCATAAGGATAGGGAGGGATTAGCCATTCGTCACGTGTTTTTCAATAGAAACAAAGAAGTATTGTCATTATGAAAAAGACAATTAAAGACACACTTTGTATAAGTCACTAGAATTCATCTGGGAGCTATGTGCAGTCAGGAAGTGTGAGTGTGGTGTGGAGGAACGCGACAGTCACATTTTTCCAGTAAAAGGCATGCACCTTAATTATGCAAAGTCCACCCTACCTGGGAAAACCACTAGAACTGAACTAACTTCAAGGATCCAGTATGAAGTTTGGAGAGGAAAGTGGATATGGTAGCATTCTCCCAAGTTAATAACACAAGGATTAGTCACCTCCTACAGGTAAGAGAATGAGGAGCCTTTGGGAGATATAAAACTGAGACTGTTTTTAGGCTGAAATGGAGCAATAAAAACAAAGAAACATAAGCAGGTAAGATGTATACTGCAGGCAAAAGGATAGAACGTGCGGGAGTAGATGCTTCTGCGTGAAACCCTCTGATGAAGGAGGACAGGAGTGGAGAAGGTGACTGAATGGGTGGGGAAACCAAGTACATGAGAAGAACAGGACCATTTCCCTAGAGTCAGAATGCAGAAGAGAAATCAAAAAGAAATATGGAAAAATTAATAAAGGTAACTCAAGGGGCCGAAGGTCAAAGGGAAAAAATTCAAAAGAACACTTGAAGAATGAATCAACCACACAAACATAAAGAAAGGGTAAGATGGTGTGTAGGGGGGATCCTCAGAAGATGCAGTTACTTGAATTCCATTGAGCTTGGCCAAGGCACTCATGAGGACATCAGTGAAGAAAATCTTCAGCAGAGAAGCATCAAACTGCAGCTACAAACAAAAGGAAGAAGGCGGAGGACAGGAAAGAAGGGCAGCCTGGTACACAGGTGCTCTCTGCCTCACTCCCGGTGTTCTGGGCCACAGCTTCCTCACACGGAAGTGAGCAGATGGGGCTTCAGGATAGCTGAGGGCTCCTGTCCTCCACCCTTCTGGGGGTCTGTCCTTCCAGCCTGGCAGTGTGGATACCAAGTAGAGAGAAGGTCAAAGACGCTGCTTCCAAGTCTGTGGAGGACACCGGCAGCAGCTCAGAAGGGCATTTCGCATTTCAGTTTCAAACATAAAGACTCTGGTAGAGGTAAGATACATTTCTCTAGTTCTCAGGTCTGGAACTCTTCCAGTGAAAAATCAGTGAATGTATCTGCAAAAGAGTGGGATTTTTTTTTTTTTTTTTTTAGTTAACCTGAGTACTAAAAATACTACAAATCTGCCTGGGGAGTTTATGATGGGGGGATGAGGAAAAGGCAACTTCACCTGTGTGTTGTTTTTTAAAAATTCAATTGTTTAAATCTTGACAAGAAGTAATACTAATGTCAAATGCTCTAATATCAGTCGATAAGGATGTAACTTGGGACAAAGTATACTGAGATACCCATGCTAATCTTCTGCAATAAAATTACAGTATATGACATATACAAAAATGTCGTTAGATGTAGGGAGGTGAGAACTGTGAACCAGAAAGAGGAAAATACCTCTTCTTCATACTGTGATACTGCAACAACTGAAGTTAATTTCACACCATCTTGGAAATCTGGTGGTCATACGTAGGGTCTCAAACACTTCTGTTAGAACAGGAAAACATGTAAATATTTAAATATAATCAATGGAATGAAAGTCTTGCTTTTATTCATAATTTTAGAATGTCATTGCTTGAATAACCAGGTAAGAACGAAGAAAATAGCCCGGTAAAATAAGATACTTTATTTCTAAAGTTAGTAGCATATTTCTATTATTTTAAATCAAAGCATAAGGAACTGAAGTAGGACATGCAAAAAAAGAAAAGTGGGGAAGAAATTCCTAGTAGTCAAACGAGAGTAACCGACAGAGAAAGTGTCTGCATATAGTATGGGGTAGATCTGAAGCCCAGAATGGCTGTCTGGATGCATGTCACCGTCCAGGAACTACGGGATATGGTGATGACATGGAAGACAGGGGTACCAGAACTTCGGGACCTGGCACCTGGAAGAAGACGGTGTGAGCTCGCAGCAAGCACCCTTCATTGTGTGAGGGCGAGCAGTGCGTACAGGGGAGTTCGACCTGACTGTCACAGACGCGCTGCCAAGAAAGGGGAGGAAGAACTTCACAAACCACAGGAGAGAGGGAGAGAGGGGAGGCCATCTTGGAAAATTACAGGGAAAACACAGTAGACAAAAATGTGCAGGTTTAAGTCCCACCATCTCCACTGAAAAGATGTGAAGAGACTAGGGGCCTCCTTGGTGGCGCAGTGGGTTGAGTGTCACACTGTGAAGCATCCGCAAAACAGCAGCACGTGTTTGGTCCCTGGCCGGGGAACTGACCCACAGGGCACAGCAGACCTCTCCTGCCTCTCCCGCTGCTGCCCTCAGCAGTGTGTTTCAGTTGATCTGCCTATTCTGCTCCCCGCTCTGTCTCTGGTAGATCCTCCCACCCCCTGGGACTTCTGGTCTGAAACCCAGTTCTTGTATGCATAAATAAATAAATCTTTAAAAGAAAGAAAAGATGTGAAGAGACTAGGTTTTCCTGGTGCCTGTATTTATGAAGTTTATAAGTAAATGCTGTGAGAAAAAAATTTCACTGCAATATTTAAAGACAAACTGTTCAGGTAGTTTGTGTTGTTAACACTTTCTTGATTTCCAAATGTATGTGTATGAATATCTCCATTTTATGTTAATTGTGTATAATTGTATAAATTAAAAAGAAAAATGCATGAAAATGAATGAGCATTATTATACTATTAGTATCATTATTAGTGTTGTTTGATTTTTACTATTTGCAAATAAACATTATAAGTTGCTAACATAACAACAACAAAGACCCTTTAGGAAAAAAGGACTGATGTCTTATTAAAGGAGGAAAAAAAAAAAGCCATCTAAATTTTCTCACAGATGTTTTGTGATATAAATAAGCCAATGTGTTAAAAAAGCATTTTTAAAAAGATTTTTACACTCTTTGCTGGAAAAATATCATAAGAAGCTTATTTTGAAACTGCTAAATATTAATCTCGAAAGCCATTTTTATCAAATAAAATACAGCCAGTTCCTTTAACTTGTCCTAATATCCAATTTGTTCAGAATTGTTTCTTATTGCTTCCTTGCTGAAGTAACCATGTGTGCACAGATAGGGCAGAGAATTGAAGAATGACAGAATGATGGTGATGGTCGGAATGGGCTCCCCAGACTCGTGTGACTGTCCTCCCTGGAGCTTACAAAAATAGATACCCATCTGTTTAGAAGAAGTTTAATAAAATTCTGCCAGGGGATAGAATATAGTCCTCAAGTTTGGGATTCTCAGAATTCTCCTTTATAAAGAAGGCCCTTATGGCCTAGTGAATTTGAAGAAGAGAGAGAGAGAGAAAGAGAGAGATCAAGCCTTTGGCTTACATTTCAGTTTAATTTATTAGTGCACAAACGGTGTTAGTTTGTTGTGAAATGTTTTAAGTGGATGTTTATAGCCAAAATCTATTTTCTACAAGGTTACTTTATTCTAAATCAGACCACCTTCTGGTTTAAATTAAGAAGGTGGTGTCCTTTGATTTTTTTTAATTGTGTATTTCAATTTTACTGTGATTTGAGGTCAAAGACATAATATTTACTGACCAGAAGGAACCCTACCTTGGAAATCTGAGTAATGTGGTAGGTGAGAACTTCCTGAAAACAGTTCCTAAAAAGAGTCTAATTGTATGTTCTTTGTGCTTTTGAACCGTCTTCCATCAGTTCATGTTCTCTAGTCTCAAAATCCTGCTTCTTCACTTCATGGTTTCTGCCAAGAAGCCCAAGGAGCTGCTAGGAATGGTCTGGGCGTGGGGGCGCCAGTGACTTGACGTGCGGCAGGTGCTAGGACAGTGACGCCTTCTACATAAACATCAGCGTAAACAGTTCACATCCTTTCTCTTCTTGTGGATAGACTCGGTGTGCAGTATTTGTTTTGGATTAACTCATCTGTACACAAACATAAATATGTATGTATATATCATCATATGAGCATATACATCGACTCATATGTAGTGTGGCGTGTATAGGCTCCATCCATCAATTTGTTCAGTGTGTGTGTGTGTGTGTGTGTAGACAGAGGCATCTGTGGGTGTGCATACATGACAGTAGGTAAAGTTATGTTTTTTTCTTTTCTTAAAAAACATGTTCACTTTCAAGAAAAACATACCAACCATGCACAAAGACATATAGCAATTTAATCAACATCATTAAAGATAAAATGTGAACCTTTTTAAATATTTTATTTACATACAAGAACTGGGGTACAGGCCAGAGACATGTGGGGGGGATGAGAGGATTCACCAGAGATAGAGCTGGGAGCAGAACAGGCAGATCGATTGAAATCTACTGCTGAGGGGAGCAGCAGAGAGACAGGAGAGGTCTGCTGCACCCTGTGGGTCCCCTCCCTGGCCGGGGATCGAACTTGCCCTGCAGTGACTGCGGATGCTTCATACTGTGGTGCTTCAATTGGAAACCCCAGTTTTGAACTTTAAATATAAAAGAGAGTATAGGGAGAGAGGGTCAGCCTCCAGGGTCAATCCCCCATCACTAGAATTCCGAGCACCCTCTTCACGACAATATGCTGCCCTGACGTGCCCCTCACGCCCACCTGCAGACGGACACAGCGCCCTGCAGGCCTGCCCACGGGCGTGCGAGAGGCCTGGGACCGCGTTCCTTCTTATCTACTGTCTCTTATTAGCCGCAGTGTCCATCTAATGGCCCTTCTATTAGTGCATTTGAACGGCAGGTCGATCCTCGTTTGCTATAAATTACGACGTAATTGCACCTCCGGCGAGGGCAGACCCGCGCGCAGAGTCCAGGACCACAGGAAGGACCGCGCGGGGCTTCGGGCCGGGCCCGGGAACGCTCACACATGTTCAGGAAAGCGCACTGGATAAAATTTATGTATTGCTAATGATTTTTATTGGCCCCTTGGCCCAAAGTAGTGGCAAGATGCCCAGGAATCTGAAACAACCCTGTTTTCGGTTAGTAGTCAGAATGCAGAGAGCAATACAACTCAGGAGAAGCCGGGAAGCACGCACATTCACGCAGGTTCGGGAGCCCAGCGTGGCCTGGCAGGTCCTTGGCCGCCTCCCCTCTGCGGCTGGGGGTTCTCGTTTCGTCGGGGTGTCCTAGCTGGGGATTGTTTTAATAAAGCCTAGGAAAGCTCTGTGTTATCCATCTGCGTGTGTGTTTGTCAGCGTTGTGTGCCTGGGCTACGTCTGAACATGACGAATGAGCCTCAGCCTTCTCTTTCCTGGTGAATAAATGATCTCTTACATTCCTGATGGAATTTCAGGCAGGCCACTTTGCTTATATTAAAAGCAGGCGTTTGGATAATCCGAAAGTTGTATGTACGTTGTACGTGGGATCTCTCTCTTCAAAAGGTAAAGGGGCATTTGCTGCCAGACGGCCTGCATGGAGACACAGGAACGAGATGATACCGTGAAAAGCAGCACTTCAACTTGTAACTTTTTCTGACTGCTTATTTGTACTTCTCCTTACTAACGAGAAACTTAGCTTTCCTGTGATCATTTTAATTTTACAAAAATATATTTATAAAATGCATCATGTGTGAGTCCCCTGGGAAGCAGCTGTGTGGGTGGGTGCTTGAGGGATCTGAATGTGACCAGACAGCTGAAGATAGCAAGGGATTATTGCCAATATTCATTAGCGAGATGACGCCCTGGTTGTGTTAGGAAATGGAGTTGCAGTTTTGGAGTGTCAAAAAGTAACTGCATGTAGGGGCCTCCCTAGTGGTGCAAGGGGTTAAATAAGCACTGAAGTATGAAGCATTTGCAGCCACTGCGGCACGAGTTCGATCCCCGGCCAGGGAGGGGACCCACAGGGTGCAGCAGACCTCCCTGTCTCCCAGCTGCTCCCTCAGCAGTGGATTTCAGTGGATCTGCCTGTTCTGCTCCCCTCTCTGACTCTGGTGACTCCTCTCTCCCCTACACCTCTAGCATGCACCCCGTTCCTGTATGCACACATGAGTCACCCCTACACCTCTAGCATGCACCCCGTTCCTGTATGATACATGAGTCACCCCTACACCTCTAGCATGCACCCCGTTCCTGTATGATACATGAGTCACCCCTACACCTCTAGCCTGCACCCCGTTCCTGTATGATACATGAGTCACCCCTACACCTCTAGCCTGCACCCCGTTCCCATATGCACACATAAGTCACCCCTACACCTCCAGCCTGCACCCCGTTCCCGTATGCACACATGAGTCACCCCTACACCTCCAGCCTGCACCTCGTTCCCGTATGC